>CM038792.1:306651208-306805325 GCA_021764765.1 Vicia sativa
GTGAGAACTGCTGGCGCAAATCTTCTGGGAGTTTGTTTGATGGGCTTCTTGCCATCCTTAATTGGAAGTATGTGCTCCACTAACTCTCTCTTCAAACCAGGAATTTCGTCATAGTCCCATGCAAAGCAATCTTTGTTTCTTTTGAGAACTTCGATCACCTCTTGCTTGAAACTTGGGCTGAGTTTTGCGCTTATGTAGGTTATTCTTTTTGTATTGTCATCCCCCAAATTCACCTCTTTGAGCGGATCCTGTGCTAACATTTTGGCACCTGAGTTTGTAGGATCCTTCTCGAAGCCCAAAGGTTCCTTGTCATAGATGGCATCGAGCCTTTGATCTATTTCGTGTTCTTCATAGGGTGAGTCTTTCGAGCCATTCCCTTCTATTTCGTTCACTTCAATCATATTATCTATTTCAGCCTCTGAGGCCGCTTTCCATTCATTCTCAGCCATATAGGCCGAAATCCTTTCGAAGAAGGAGGACTCAGTCATGAGCAAGGTTGTCGAACTCCCAGCTTGCTGGCCGTCTTTGCGAAGTGTCTTCGACTCCTTCGTCTCCTTTAATTATCTTCCTATCCCAGTACATGCCATCATGGCGAAGGGTCATATAATAGTGTGCATTCCTGGTTTCGTTTATTTCATCACTTGGGGTACAAGGGGCTATTCTTGCTAGGTACTTGTCATAATTCCTTTTATTTACTAAGTTGACTGTTGTCATAAAGTAACTCTGGTCCGCTTCGATATTCTCCACTATACCATCTTCTCTCCATAGAACCAACCTCTGATGCATTGACGAAGGCGCTCCTCGCCATGGATCCACTCTCTTCCAGTGACAAGTTATAGTTGGCCTTGGCCCGATCACCATGAACATGGTGGGCTGCGGCTTCGATCCTACGGTTAAATCCTTGAACTACCCCAACGTCTGACCTACTTTCCCTTCATAATTGGATAGGACCATGTTGTGTGGTTTGACATCACCATCTTGTATTCCTAATTTCTTCAACATGAAGTGGGGCATTAAATTGACTGCGCATCCACTAAGACCTTGTTCACGCCATGGGCTCCGGCATTTGCTCGAATGAACAATGGCTTGGATGATTCTTCATGGCTGGCTCTGGGTGCTCGAAGAGCATTACGCTCTTGACCGCGCGTTATCCATGACATAGTAGCAAAGTGCATGTTTCATCAAATCTATGGTATCCTCTTCCTCATGCTCTTGGTTTCGGTCTCTGTCCAAACTCGGAAGGTAGTAAAGATACCACGTTGCAATTTAAGTTGGTGAAGACTCCCCTCGATTCGAAGTTATGCATCGACATATCCTCATCTTCTTACGGACTTGGGTGTACTCCTTGATTCATCTTGTTGTGTTCGGAGAAAAGTCTCCTACTAGCGGAGGTTTGTCTTGATTTGATTTTTGTTGTTGGTTTGTTGGTACTTGACACTTCTTTGTTCTGATCGAAGTTGCTCCTTTATGCCACGACTTCCTTTCGACCTTCGAAATCTGTTGCCTTCGCCATTGTGATCCGGACATGGGGTTTTCCTTTGTAATTTTCTAGTCTCAATTCTTCCCTCTTGGCGGTGTTGGTTGCCTCCTATATATCATAGCGTGGCGTGCATTTCGTTCATTGACTCTCCATTTATCTTTCCATTATTAGCTCGACTTGCGACCATTTGTGCATTGGTATTTGGTGAGGATTTTGAGCGTCACCCTTGAGCACATTTAGGATAGGGGCATCGGGCTTCGTTGAGTATGATTACCCTCGAGTGTTGACTCATCTGACCAACTTCCTTGTGATTCCAGCATGGGGTGAAAGGAATGGTTTGAATCTCCGACCATGTTACGGTCATATCTTTGCGAGCACCTTGGGCATATCGGGCACTTGGTTGCCCCTTTGTGACGGACTAAAACTCAATAAACTCTCTCGACTCTGGGTAACACTGAATAATTGGTTGTCTTGGTGCCGTTGATGCGATTCGAGCCCTTTGTTTCCTCTCGAGTCTGCGCAATTCTATTATGGATAATCTTTATCGGGACATAGCATCATTCGACATTTCCCTTGTGGCCTGACATGAGATAATCTTTGAGGCTGGTATCTGCAGCATAGCTATCCTTCATTTTGTATTTTTCTTTTTCTAGGTATCTTTCCATCTCCTCCATCTCAGAACGAGGTCTCTCCATATCCACCATGTTGACATCTACATCTTCCCCTTTTTCGTCATCATCTCCCCATCCTGATGGTTTAACATCTTTGATTTGGATTTTCGAACTCTCTGGGGCAGAGTACTTCACCAGGTAATCAAATTTTCCACTGGGTTCCCCTAAAGTATCCCAGACTTCCTTCTGAGGAATGTTACCATCTACATCCTCCCCCTTTATGTCATCATCTCCCCATCCTGTGGGCTTGACGTCTTCGATTGGGATTTTCGAACTCTGGGCGAGAATATTTCACGGATAGTCGAACTTCCCATGGGCTCTCAAGGTATCCATTTCTTTTGAGGGAGGTGGCTTTGTGATCTGGACTCTCTCAATTTTAGCCTTAGGCCTTGATGCTTTGTGTCGACTCTTGTTTACGGTTCTCCACGGCCCTCGTGCTGGATCTCTTCCGAAACAACCGATGGTACTGCTTCGATCGAAGTCTTTAGTTGTTTGTGGACGTCCTCAGTGACTCCCTTGTTGACTTCGACTAACACACAGTTTCCAATCTCAAAGCTTGCTTCTCCTAATGGAGTGGCCTCTTGTGCCTTCCACCATATTGATTTCTCCAATGCACGAAGGCTCGGAGTAGTTGGTGTTTGCAACATCCAGGGGGTCTTCATCCACTTTCATTTTTGGTTTGTCATCAAATTTCAATTTGCCATCTTTAATTGCATTTTGAATCAAATCCCTGAAAAGAAAACACTGTGAGGTTTTTGGCCTAGGAAACTATGATACTTACAAAATCCTCTTTTCTTTCTTTGATCTAAAGGAGGTATTTTGACGTTTGATGGCACAATTAGTTGGCCATCTTTGACAAGCAAATCAAAGATCTCATCACACTTTGTTACATCAAAGGTACACACACCTTCTTCGGGAATTTATCACTTTTCTCATTCTCAACAATTTCTTTCCCTTTTGTGGGAACTAATAGTTTACAAGAGTAAGGTGGGGCCTGTTTTAATTCGACGAGATCAATTTCGACCTCTTCGAATTCAGGATAGTCTTCGACTTCCTCTGTTTCGACATAGGAAATTCTTTCTTTCTTATTACTTTTGGAACCCCTGGCCTTTTTGGCCTTTAGTCTTTCGACTTGTCGAACCCTATCTGCTAACTGAGCCATGTCCCTCAAGTATTGTGTGTCTAGTTTCTTTCGAATAGAATAGTCCAGGCCACCAGCGACCATTTCGACTAACTCATGTTCAGGAACTACTGTAAAGCATCTCGATTTCAAGAGTTTGAACCTATTCAGGTAATCATCTATGGGTTCAGTAAACTTCCTCTTAACACTGGCTAGCTCCTTTAGACTTATTTTAGATTGTCCCATATAGAATTGTTCATGGAATAATCTCTCTCTAAGAGGGTCCAAGTATCTATAGATCCAGGAGGGAACTTGGGAAATATTTGAGGGAACTTGGGAACTTGGGAAATATTTGATCCTCAGGTTCTCATTATTTGCTATGTCTCCTGCTTCAGTCAGATACCTGGCTATATGTTCGACTGTTGATTCATTGGTATCTCCAGCAAACTTTGTAAACTTAGGGATCTTATATCCCCTTGGTAAATCAGTATGCATTACATAATCTGCTATGGGAGAGGCATAATTTGGCCTTCTGATCCCTGTATTAAGACCGTTTTGGGCCATAATCCTCTCTATCATGGTGGTTAAATTATTTTCTGCCAAGATATTGTCGTTTCGAATTCTATGGACAACTGCATCAGCATCTTGGTTTCGACCCACCATGACAACTCCTCTAGGTTGTTCTTCTCAAAACGCTGGGACTTCTAGCCTTTCGAACCTTGCCCCTGGTTCCATAACTCCCCTTTGTGGTTCTTCTCGAATCACTGGGGCATCTAATCTTTCGACCCTTGGGGCACTGGTTCTATAAATCCCCTTTGTGGTTCTTCTTGAATCACTGGGGCATCTAACCTTTGTGCCCTTGCCCCCAAATTAATTCCCTCTCTGACTGGCCTATAGGATGGGTCATCAACAACTTGTTCGATGATAGGTATGTTCGCTCGAACCAATGTCTGGTTCTGCCTACGCCTCTCTGGTGGAGCGAAGAAATCTGCTATTTGACTCATGTTATCTGCATTTTCTCTATTTGTCACAGTTATATTTTGTACTATTGGGGCAAAGATTTCTTGCATAGTTTGCGCCAACACTCCTATCATATTATGGTTACTATCATCCATTAACTGCCTAAAAGCCAATTGATTTTCTGTGGTTAGGATAGGCAGTGTACTATAACCTACTGACCCTTGGTTATTTGTCATAAATTGATTAGCCCCAGATCCTGACCCTAATTTTGGTGACGCGTTTGACGTTGAAGTTTGCAAACCTGCCATAAAAGATGTTGGCATCCCATAAGGGGGATTTCTGGGTCTATTACTATCGAAACTGGGTGGTCTAGTTGGTGGTGAGGTAGCGAAATGGGTTTGTGCCCCTGATGGTGGGACAAATCCCCCAGGATACCCAGTGGTTCCTGTATTGCCTAGGATCGAATTGTTAGTTGACATGCCACTTATTCCGTTCGTGACCACATTACTGGTAGAAGATGCAACAGACTGTGCGTTCGAAGGGATTACGCTTGACGTTCCCGTCGAAGCAGACACATTAGTGCCTGTTCCATGTGGGGCGTTTTGTTCCCCTTGTTGATTGTCTGGATTAGACATCCTATTATTACGTTTTCTTATGGGTAAGGGTTGGTTGCTATTAGTTATTCTACCACTTCTAAGGTTCATATAACAACGAACTTAACACTCAGAAAGAACTTTATAATGATTATGTCTTAACAATCTTTATTTATTTTAAATTTGTAACGACCAATGACTGTCCCACTGGGCGTGCCAATTTGTTTACAGTGATTTCTGGTAAAACAACCGCTAGTCCTCCAAACTATCGAATAATCTTAATGACTATTATTCAATTTCTTTGGTAACTTGCAGGATCGACTAGATTGATCCTATGGGGTATTGGTCGTTTGGATAAACTTAATAACAAAATTAGCATTCATGGTTAAGACTTGTATTTAGAGTGTTTTATAGATGTTTGATGTATTCCGATTACAATGTTAAAGAAATGGCATGATCAAGTAAAGAAATATAAAACTGACTTGAATGAATAAAGGTTCGATTTGCAAAAACATGCGTAAATACAGAAATACATAAATGACTTTAAATGTAAAAGACTTTTAATGTAAAAGCATGAACATAAAGGCATGAAATGTAAAAGACATGAATGTAAAACATTAATGTAAAAGGTTTCTGAAATGTAAAGGATTTCGAATAGAAGAAACATTTGAATGCAAGAAATAGTTAAATGACTTTGAATGTAAAGAATTTAAATGACATTGATGCGAAAATGAAGATAAACTGGAAAGATAAAGATGTTTTACTGAATTGTAAAGGTTTGGTGCAATCATACGTACATTGTTCGAGCATTCGTTTCCCTAGCCATGTGGTATTTTGAATGTTTACTGAATTTTGTACAATAGATATGACACACGAAATCTTAACACTAAGACTTCTATTTATACTACTTCGACCATAACGGTCTGACTTATGAGACTCTGCCACGTTCAGAACATGCAGAACACTATTCTTCTCTTGCTTCCACGCGTCTTCGAACCGTTCCAACGCATATATTTTAACTTCCAATTATCCCGCTCGCGTTTGAATTTCAAATGCTCTGGCCATCTTCGTTTCGAACTCACTTCACAGACATAATCTTGTTACCACTTCGAGGGTTTCCTTCAAATATATCTTCACAACTATCACTCGAAGCTCTGAGCTTTGATATCTCAATTCGAAGAACCAATTCTTTCATTCCGAACTGTAATATTCACTTTGTTCCAACAAACACTAACATCATTTTATTTCGAGCTCAATGATTCCATTTCGAATCATATCAAAATCTTCAACCAACACAGTCCTCATTCACTAAGTCGGAACGATTCACAACCAATTCTACACCATTCTCAAAATACTAAAATTTACAAAAATCGGGATTTCGACTATTTTTAAAATAGTTTTCATAAAATAATATTTTTCTTATTTTATAAGATAGTATTTTTAATTTAAGAAATAATGCAGCGGCTTTTCGAATCGGATTACGGTTTAGAAAATATGAATTTTGAAGTTTAAGTATTTTTGAACTCAATCTGATGGAACCGGTTCCTACAGGTACAACCAGTTCCCACTTTTGAAAAAACGCCCTGGAATTTTGTATGGGAACCGGTTCCTACCCCACTGGGAACCGGTTCCTCGTACTAATTGTCGATTTTGAAAGTTTACTCGGTTCCTTCCTGGAACCGGTTCCCGACTCTGAGAACCAAAATCGCTATTTTGGCGGCATGTATGCATTCTTCATCACCTCAATCATTTCCATATAACTTATAACATTAGAAACACGGTTTCGACCATTATCGCCAATACAACATCATATATCATTGTTTCATCATTACTATTAATCGTTCGACACAACGGTCTTAAATCCTATAATCAGAGCACAAAATAGGGTTTACTCCTACAAACCTATAATCACCTAAATCAATTTTCCTAACATACCCAATCATCGGTTGATTCCCAAAACCCATAAGGCATTAAAATCGAATGAAATCACCCCTTAGCTCGTGATGATCTTGAATTTCCGCGTTAGCTTTTCCTCTTCTCTTCTTCTCGATTCGAAATGATTTTCCAAAAGACCTTCTTTTCCTTCTTTTCCTTTTTATAATCCTTTTAATACTCCATTTATTTATTCAATAAAATAAATAAATTAATAATTAGTAAAAGTAAGTGATTTACTCCTCACACCTACTATTTACTACGCACACCTCAACCCTTCTTTCTTCAATTAATCCAATTAATTCCAAAATATTAATACCTCGGTTTTAATTAAATAAATAATTAAATTCCTTATTATTTATTTATTGGTCATCGAGGTGTCACACTCTCCCCTGCTAAAGAGTTTTCGTCCTCGAAAACATACCTTAAACGAAAAGTTCGGGATCTGAGTCCTTCATCGACTCTCCGCTCCCAAGTTACATTTCCTCAATGGTCCTCCCAAGCCACTCTCACGGTGCTATCTCTTTACCACGCAGTTGCTTCACTTTCCGATCCTCAATTCTTGCAGGTTCTGCTTCAACAGTCAAATCATCCCGTACATGTACATCATCTACTTGAATCTCATGAGACGGATCCGCAATGTACCTCCTCAACTGAGATACATGAAAGACATCATGCAAATTCGCATGTGACGGCGGTAAAGCAATCTGATAAGCAACTTTCCCAACTCTCTTGGTAATTTGAAACGGACCTATAAAGCGCGGAGTCAACTTTCTTGACTTCAAAGCTCGACCAATACCAGTCGTCGGCGTAACCAGCATGAACACATGATCTCCTTCACTAAAATCAAGATCTTTCCTCCTCTTATCATGATAACTTTTCTGACGACTTTGAGAAGCTCTCATCTTCTCCTGAATCATCTTGATCTTTTCAGAAGTTTGTTGAACAATCTACGGTCCAATCCGGCACTTTCTCCAGATTCTTACCAACACAACAGCGTCCGACCTCCTACCGTACAATGCCTCAGACGGAGCCATACCAATACTTGAATGAAAACTATTGTTGTAGGTAAACCCTATCAACGGTAAGTAGCTATCCCAAGCTCCACCTTTCTCGACACAAGCCCTCAACAAATCTTCTAACGACTAAATCATCCTCTGCAGCGACCATACATGCGTGGATGATAAGCGAACTCAATCGTAACTTAGTACCCAAGCTTCCGCAATCTTGTCTAGAACTTGGCGTAAACCTCATATCTCTATCCGACACAATGCTGAGCGGAATACCATGCAAACTTACAATCCTCTCAACATACAATTACGCCAACCTCTCCATCGGATAATCCATTCTTATCGGAATAAAGTGGCGGACTTTGTTAATCGATTGACAATGACAAATAGAATCACAATTCTTGCTGTCCTCGGCAAACCAGGACGAAATCCATAGAAATGCCATCCATCTCTATTCCGGAACAAACAACGGTTCCATCAATCCTGACGGTTTCTGATGTTCAATCTTTGATTTCTGACAAACCAAACACGCATACACAAACTCAGCAATTTCCTTTTTCATTCCAGGCCACCAAAATAATTTCTTCAAGTCATGATACATCTTAGTAGCACCAGGATGAATACTCAACCCACTACGATGTCCTTCTTCCAAAATACTTTTTCTAATCTCAGCAACATCCAGAACACACACTCTATCACCAAATCTCATAACGCCATTCTCATCAATTCGGAACTCACCTCCTTGACCTTGGTTGATCAATGTCAGCTTATCTGCCAAACCAACATTAGATTTCTGTCCATTTCGAATCTCTTCCAAAATACCACTAGTCAGCTTCAACATGCCCAATTTCACACTATTCGGAGTAGTTTTGCATACTAAACTTAAGTCTACGAATTGTTCCACTAAATCAATTCACGAACCATCGGCATCGACATATGCAAGGACTTCCTACTCAATGCATACGCCACAATGTTTACCTTACCGGATGGTAATTCAAACCGAAATCATAATCTTTGAGAAACTCTAACCACCTTCTGCCTCATATTCAACTCTTTACGATCAAAGAGATACTTGAGCTCTTATGATCCTTTGAACACCTCAAGAGAACCATATAAATAATGCCTCCATAACTTGAAACAAATACAACAAGCGCAAATTCCAAATCATGGGTCGGGTAATTCCTTTCATGAATCTTCAATTGTCTCGAAGCATAAGCCTGACACCTTATCTTGCATCAACACACCACTAATCCCATCAACGCATCACGATACACAACAAAAGACTTAGGATTCGGCAAAATCAAGATCGAACTAGTCAACCTCCTCTTCAGCTCTTGAAATCCTTTCTCACATGGAACATCCCAAACAAACATCTGACCCTTCCTGGTCAACTTAGTCAATGGCAACAATTTGGAAAATCCTTCTATAAACTTCCTGTAATACCCTGCAAGACCCAGAAAACTACGGATCTCAAAAGCATTCCTTGGCGCTTCCCTGAGATACTGCTTACCTTCGTAGGATCCACAGTAATTCCATTATTGGAAATTACATGGCCAAGAAAACTCACTTCACTTAACCAGAATTCACATTTGGACAACTTTGCATAAAGCTTCTTCTCTTTCAACAATCCCAATACAACTCTGAGATGTTCTGCATGCTCTTCATCATTCTTCGAGTAGATTAAAATATCATCAATGAACACCACCACAAACTTATCAAGATACGGATGAAATATCCTGTTCATATACTCCATGAAAACACCAGGTGCATTAGTAACTCCAAACGGCATAACATAATACTCGTAATGTCCATACCTCGTTCTAAATGCAATTTTCAGAATATCCTCCGACTTCACACGAATCTGATGGTATCCAGATCTCAGATCAATCTTACTAAATACACAAGTTCCAACCAACTGATCCATCAAATCATCAATCCTCGGCAATGGGTACCGATTCTTGATTGTCACTTTATTCAACTGCTTGTAATCAACACACAATCTCATTGTACCTTCCTTCTTCTTAACCAACAATACCGGCGTACCCCATGGTGAAACACTAGGCCAAATAAACTTCTTCTCAAGCAACTCTTCCAACTATTTCTTCAACTCAGACAACTCAGATGCCGACATGCGATAAGGTGCCATCGACACCGGACTAGTTCCAGGAATCAAATCTATAGCAAACTCCACTTCTCTCTCAGGTGGTAGCTCACTAACATCTTCCGGAAACACTTCTGGAAATTCATTCACCACTAGCAATTCATTACTCTCATCCTTTCCTTTCGCTTCCGTCGAAGAATACAACATAAACACCACACCATCATTAACAACTACGTAACTCTAATCATCCATCTTAATTCATTGTCCTTATTAGAGTCTTTGTCCACTCATATGGTTCTAGCTTCATCACACTTCATTCATATTCATCACTTTATGCCCCATTTAGATAGTAAGACAATGTATACCATCCAATACGATTCCGTCTACTATCAACAAGAGATTAAGGGTGATCAAGTCCTCAATTTGTCAATAGACATCCGATAATCATCTTGGAGTATAAACCATCATTACCAACACTTTACATTCTCATAATGCAGCGCCTTTTTGCACTTCAAACTATGACTCATGGTCCAAGCAGATTCCATGACTCTAACCACTCTTGTCTTGTCTTCTCAAGCGGTACCTCATACCAACGACTTACGGTAGGAACATATCAGGGCGGCTCCTCTCCCCTTGGTTTCACACTACTCCGCAATAATCGATCGAGTAACAAGCAAACGATTGTTGCACACACTTATCGCGTACAAAGGATAATGACATTAAGACCTTTGGTCACGACCGACTATGCTCGATACCACTATTGTAACACCCATTCTAATTACCCGCAATTTATAATTTAATAATCGAGTATATGACACATATCAAGAGGCATCACAATTTTAATATATTTCAAAATTATAACCAAGCGGATGTCATTTTCTTTGAAGAAAATCATTTAAATAAATAAACCAAAAGTTATGTTTAACAGTGAAATGAAACATAACAACTCCACGAATCGTCGTTCATAATTATTCCGGGACAATAAACAAACATTAATCAAAACTAATATTTAATATCAAAAGAATCTCAATCAAGCGTTTCCCAGTGTTACATCTGCGAGCACGACAACGACGCGGATTAACTAATGACTCGACTCTAGAAGCTATCCTCCGATTCCAAGCTAATCACTTCAAATCGAAATCATTAAAGTAAGGGTGAGATTTATATCCAATATAAAATGCATTATCGTTTTAGATACAACGAATAATTCAATACGTTAGTCCATTATCCAAACACATAGTCATGGTCATTCACAAATGCATCTCACACAATGAACATGTAAATATAACAAGCGATGGAAATTGCAACCGAAACCATCCTAGCATGTTACAATCCCATATGCAATGCGGACTCTATGCATGTGGTACCAAAGCGTGAACCGAGTTCACCCACACTGATCCATCATCAACGGATCAGACAATCATCGATTCGCCCGGACACCAGAGTCAAGAATCGGCCTAGCCACCACTATCCTTGGGTATGGTTAGCGGCTATACAAGTCAAATTCCACACAATGGGAATTAACTTCACCAAAAATGCATATGCATGCACAACACCAGCATGCAACATTCAACACACGTTATGACCACATCAGACATCATAAACCATCATCAACCACAACATGATATCATCACAAGCATAAATATGCCAAACTCTTACCCTTTAATTGGTAAGACTATCACGGTATGTACAACAATAACAAGCGAGATCAACAACCATCATGAATATACAACATCGACAACATCACATGATATCAATACAATCATGAATAAACAACAAGGAAAACAACACATAAGCGTCAATCTTCATTCAACTTGTCAAAACAATCTAACCAATATATCACATGATCACATCTCAATCATAATGGATAGCGGGCACAACACATAAGTGGGTCCTCATTCACTAAGTCGGAACAATTCACACCAATTCTACACCATTCTCAAAATACTAAAATTTACAAAATCGAGATTTGACTATTTTAAAATAGTTTTCATAAAATAATATTTTTCTTATTTTATAAGATAGTATTTTAATTTAAGAAATAATGCAGCGGCTTTTCGAATCGGAGTTACGGTTTAGAAAATATGAATTTTGAAGTTTAAGTATTTTTGAACTCAATCTGATGGAACCGGTTCCTACCACAGTACAACCGGTTCCCACTTTTTGAAAAACCGCCCGGAATTTTGTATGGGAACGGTTCCTACCCACTGGAACCGGTTCCTCATACAAATTGTCGATTTTGAAAGTTTACTTTGAACTCGGTTCCTTCCAGGGAACCGGTTCCCACTTCTGAGAACCAAAATCGCTATTTTGGCGGCATGTATGCATTCTTCATCACCTCAATCATTTCCATATAACTTATAACATTAGAAACACCAGCTTCGACCATTATCGCCAATATAACATCATATATCATTGTTTCATCATTACTATTAATCGTTCGACACACTAACGGTCTTAAATCCTATAATCCGACACAAAATAGGGTTTACTCCTACAAACCTATAATCACCTAAATCAATTTTCCTAACATACCCAATCATCCGGTTGATTCCCAAAACCCATAAGGTATTAAAATCGAATGAAATCACCCCTTACCTCGCGATGATCTTCGACTTTCCCGGCGTTGGCTTTTTCCTCTCTTCTCTTCTCTTCTCCAATTCTACGTGAAATGATTTTCCAAAAAAGACATTCTTTTCCTTCTTTTCCTTTTTATAATCCTTTTAATACTCCTTTTATTTATTCCAATAAAATAAATAAATTAATAATTAGTAAAAGTAGAGTGATTTACTCTTCACACCCACTATTTACTCTGCACACCTCCAACCCTTCTTTCTTCAATTAATCCAATTAATTCCAAAAATATTAATACCTTAGTCTTTAATTAAATTCCTTATTATTTATTTATTCAAATTAAATCGGGGTGTCACACCCAACTCTTTCAATTTTCAAAATCTTGAGGTGGTTCTTTTTTCTATAGATTCTTATCATAATCTACAACAAATTCTCTTCACATATGAAGGTGTGAAGAAAGCATAAAAGAAAGGGGGTTAAATTGGGTTTTCCACTCTTGAATACTTTTCTGTATCTTAACATTGTTGCGTTATGTAAAGTTCTTGAAAAGCGTTTAGAAGCATAAACTGTAAAGCTTCTGACCTGACTGGTCCTTTAGAGGAATTGTTTAACACCTTTTTAAAGCTTCTGACCTACCCGGTCCTTTAGAAGGAACACAATACCTTCTAAAGCTTTTGACTACTGGTCCTTTAGAATAATTGTTTAACACCTTCCTAAAGCTTGACCTACCGGTCCTTTAGAAGGAACACAATACCTTCTAAAGGTTACGACTTGGTCCTTTAGAAGAATTGTTTAATACCTTCCTAAAGCTTGACCTACCGATTCTTTAGAAGGAACCAATACCTACTAAAGCTTACACTGGCGGTCCTTTAGAGGAATTGTTTAACACCTTTTAAAGCTTGACCTACCGATCCTTTAGAAGGAACACAATACCTTCTAAAGCTTTTGACTACTGGTCCTTTAGAATAATTGTTTAACACCTTCCTAAAGCTTACGACCTACCGGTCCTTTAGAAGGAACACAATACCTTCTAAAGGTTAACTTACACAGTCCTTTAGAAGAATTGTTTAATACCTTCCTAAAGCTTGACCTACCGATTCTTTAGAAGGAACACAATACCTACTAAAGCTTCGACTGTTGGTCCTTTAGAGGATTGTTTAACACCTTTTAAAGCTTGACCTACCGGTCCTTTAGAAGGAACACAATACCTTCTAAAGCTTTTGACTACTGGTCCTTTAGAATAATTGTTTAACACCTTCCTAAAGCTTACGACCTACCGGTCCTTTAGAAGGAACACAATACCTTAAAGGTTACTACTGGTCCTTTAGAAGAATTGTTTAATACCTTCCTAAAGCTTGACCTACCGATTCTTTAGAAGGAACAATACCTACTAAAGCTTGACGCACATTCCTTTAGAAGATTTGTTTAACACCTTCCTAAAGCTTCCGACCTACCCGATCCTTTAGAAAAACAAACAACTGTTTGATTTTACAAGGTTTGTTTACCAAATAATGCTTCTACAAAAGCATATGTAAACTCAAACAAGTACATCAGAAGATCCTAATACACACTAAAACTTATTACATTGTTTATTAGCTTTTAATGTATGATCTTATTTTATTCAAGTAGCTTCTTTACGGACAACAACCTAAAGCACTTAAATTGCTGAAATCTTCTTCTTCATAAGCTTCTAAGAGCTTGATAGATCTTGATATGGTAACTAGAATAACTTCTCCTTCTTGATTCACTTTAGAAAATTTCGGATAGCAACACTTGTTCCATAATTTCTTAAAGCATAATACTCATGTTGTGGATTTCAATTATAGCTTCCATGATCATCTTCACTGTCTTATGCAACTTAATAAGCTTCTTTACAACATATGAACTTAAGCATAGTGTAAATGAATGATTTGCTGGCTTGATATTATCAAGTGATATGATTCAAGACTACATGTTGTTTTACATGTTGTTCTTGTTGTTGATATACTGATTGATAATTTTGTTGCATTTCATCAATGATAATTTTCATTATTGTTGCATTTTGAGCACACACCAACAACAACTGAAGCTTGTGATGTTTCCCTTTATATAGCCAATCAATATAAATCCGTTAGCTATTTGAAAAAGAGAGACGTTACAAAATAGTATTTCCATGTCCTTTCATTTTCCATGATTTACACTAGTGGAGAGATGCTAGAATAAGACCTTTCTGTACTGTGTACTTTTTGTACCAAGTTAACGTAACCTTCTAACCTTCTATACTTCAGAGGCTTCTGCGAGCATGAGTAAGAAGAAAGAGCATAACTTCTGGTTTGTCAAAACTTCAAGTCTTCAGAGTCTTCAAAACTTCATCTTCAGAGTCCTTAACATTTGGTCTTGAAAAACCTAGTATTGAATCTAAGGTAAGAAGAGCTTCAAGTCTTCAGAGTCTTGAGAGCTACGTCTTTAAAGTATTCAACACTTATTCTTCAGAACCCTTTGTCTTCTGAAACTTGAGTCTTCAGCATCTGGACTACGTTCACTCAGAACTTCTATCTTAAGATCTTCATACTAGTTTCTTTAGACAATCATATTAGAGTCACTGAGCTTCATAGTCTGCTGAAGCTTTCCTTGCTACTTATTCATCAAAACTTCTGTAGCTTAGAAGCAGAGCTTTTCTCTTCTAATGTCTTGGATACGCCATTCATTAGATGCAAAACACATTTTTAATTCTTAAAACACAACATACATTAAATTATCAAAATTGTTCTTACAACCATACTCTTTGTTATCATCAAAACTCTAAGAAATAATTGTAGAACAAAATCTTGTTCTAACAATCTCCCATTTTGTGATGACAAAACCATGTATTTTGATGACACAATTTTGTATGAAATCAGAAGAAAGTGGAAATGAGAAAGGTAAGAATACTTAACCTTTACATTGAGACTCCCCCTGAATTACAGACTTGGTAAAGATAAGAACTTTTGACTAAGGACCATTTGAGTAGAAACTCCCCCTGGTTCCAACAGATCAGATAAAAGGATTTTGAGAGTCTTCAATCATGAATACACATATTTCTAATTGAGATCTTGAACTTAGAATGTCACTCAGACAAATTCTTGATTCTCCAATTAGATCTTAACTTAGAACTAACTCTTTTAGAGTCTAGTCTTAGGATTCAGATACATAACTTTCTTCAGCTTTCATAGGAGTATCTTCAACTTGCGATTTGTCCAATTCTACTTCATCTTCTGATTTTTTGAACAACGTTGGGTTTATCTCATTTTGAACATATGTTCACAAAATGTCCATGTTTAACCTTAACCTATACAGAATGCCTGGTGTGTTAGAACAAGATTTGGTTATGAAATTATGTCGATGAGTTTTGATGATAACAAAGAGTATGTTTGAGTGAACAATCTTGTTACTCTAATGTTTTTTGTATTTTTAAGAATAAACAAATAAATTCTACTTCTGATGGATAACGAGGTCTAGACATTAGAAGAGAAAATGCCCCGCTTCTAAGCTATAGAGGTTCTGATGAAAAAGTAGAGAGGAAAACTTCAGAAGGCTCTAAAGCTAAGTTAATCTGATACGTAAATCTGAAGAAACCAGTCTGAAGATCTCAAGACAGAAGTTCTGAGTGAACATAGTCAAAGATCCTCAAAACTTAAGTTTCAGAACACAAAGGGTTCTAAAGACCAAGTGCTTGAAGACTCTGAAGACACGACTCTGAAGATTCTAAATGTAATGCATGCTCAAGTTTTAATGATGGAAAAATCCCCAGAATGTGTATGCGCGTGCTACAAGGCTGGGTGTCATAAGAAAAACAAAGAAATCAGAAAAAGGATCCAATGCATCGACGCACTACCTTTACATCGGCCTGCGTTAAGGGTAACCCACTAGATATTACGTGCCGACCCCTGAGTCGACACATAGGCCAATGAAGTTTGGAAGCTAAAATCAAAAATCCTGTGTCGACACATTACCCTGGTTTCGTCGATGCATTCAACATGGTCAACCTAACACATTGGCTCTAGAAGTTACGCGCCGACCCTCCCTCCTGGAGCGGTCGACGCATCCCTCCGGTGCTGTTTCTTTTATTTTTCTTTTTCTTTGCCTTATTTTATTTTCATTTCACACTAACACTTATAAATAGTCTTTGTTTGTCATTTTGAGTTTTTGAACAAGCATAGAATGAAAGATACACATAGAGAGCACTTTATCTTCAACATTCCTTCTTCAAATTCAACTTCTCCAATAATCAGTGTGGTTGAATTCAAGATCCAAGAATTTTGATAACGTCCAAATTGAAGAATTGCTTGATTTGGGTTGTGTTTATGGGCTCTATCTTGAATAAAACTGTTAGGGTTTTGTCCTCTTAGATCCGGATCGGTGCAGGGGTTTTTGGTACTAATCTTTGTGTTGCAAGATTCAGCCGAGTGAAGCATCAAGGAGCAGTGGGTTCACTTGATTTTGTCACGGTAACCCGAGGATCTTGATGGAAGAGTTATGGTTTGATCTTGCTCGATTGATATCAGCCGAGAGAAAGAAATTCTACAGTAAATTGGTAGAGATTTCAAGTATCGCTAATCAGAGGTGTACTCGAAGAGATTGAAGCTTGGTTTGGCTCTAACCAAGGATTGTGAAGAAGATAGGTTCATCATCATCAATTGAATTGTGTGAAAAGAGAATTATTTCTTCACCTATTACAATTTGTAATTTTATGAAAAACTTCTCAACTCTAAATTTTAGAGTTGGGGCAGACGTACACTACACGAGGATGACAGGTGGAACTGCCTTAACAAATTCTCATGTTCTTTCTTTTTGCATTTACTTTCATTATTCGATTGATCGAATTTGTTAGCTTCAAATTATCAAACTTGCATAAACTGAATTGGTGTTGTGTCGAGGTTTAACAAATACGTTCGTAACGCTCCATTTGATCGTTACATGACAATTATCGACAACACAAATTATTTAATGCAACACTTGTGAACTTTGCTAACAAGGTGTTTGATAAATTGTCTCTACTACAAATTTCTTATTGTGACTAAGTTTTGTTTCTTACTATTCGCATCAGAAGTATTTGATACTCAAGGTGAAAGCTAAGACGATTAATAAAGTATATTCAAAGTGCATTATTCAAAACAATTTTTCTCACTTTTTGTTAACGGTTTGCATATCCGATCTTCTCAATAGCGGATCGTTTTGACGATTGAAAATCCAGAAGGATTTCGTAAAAATATTTCAAATGCGCAAGTTTTAAATACCCGATCTATTCAACCCCCCCTTCTAGATCGAGCGCATCGTCTAACACTAAAGACATGAAGTTCTTCTGAACTTAGTTACGATAAAAGGATACAAGACAAAGTGCTGAAGACCCTGAAGACGTGGTTCAGAAGACTTGAAGTTCTTTCTGTAACACCCTTCTATAATACCCCGTGAATTAATGATTAAATCAGAGTTAACATAAATGAAAGGGCATTACAATTTATTAAAAAAAGAAAATCTCATTGAAAATGTCATGCCTCACTGAAGAACTTTATTAAAATAATTCAAAACCAATAATATGTTCTACACAGCGGAAAATAGCATCAAAACCGGAATAAATTTAATTCATAATTATTCCAACATAAACCAAAAGAAAACGAAGTTCAAAACTATAATTCCAAAATAATCGTTCCCCAGTGTTACAACTACCAGAGCATGACACTGACACGCGGATAAACTAAATAGCATAGTTTAAAGCTATCCTCACCAGCTCCTAAGTGGCTAACACTTCAATCTGAAATCATCAAAGTAAGGGTGAGATTTCATCAACAATTAAAATGCATTATACGTTTCTAAAAACAATAAAATAGTCAATACATTATTTCACCCTCATTAGCATAATCAGATTGCAGTACATGATTACAATTCACACAGATCAATATGCACAATAACAACAACAATGAAATTATAACACTGGAAACCATCCTATCATGTTATAACTCCATATGCAATGCAGACTCAATGCATGTGGTACCAAACGTGAACTAAATTCACACCCTGTTCCGTTTACACCCTGTTCCGTTTACACAACACATGATAACAACATAATCATGCATGAAACGTCCATCACAACACATGATATAACATCTATCAAGTATTCAGAACGTCAACAACGAACAACCACGACAACAACGAATTCCTCATACGAAAAGTCATATTAACCCAATAAGATTCACTTACTAGGCTTTTAAAATGTTTTTATAGGGTAGTACATACTTCCAGCTTTCCAACGATTCCAACTACGACTAAATCGGAGTTACAGTCGCAAAGATATGACCGACCAATTTTCCAAAAGCTATGTTACATTTTTGAGCGGTATGAGTCGATCAAACACTCATGTATCGACCCATACAAGGCTTGTGTCGACTCAAGTAGCGTATGTGTCGACTCATACGCAAATAAATTTTCTGTTTTTAAAAGTTCCTTCGGTATGAGTTGATACATACCCTCTTGTATCGATACAAAACTATCTTATGTCGACACATAATCTCTTGTGTCGATAAAACTCAAAAATGCCCCATGAGTCGATGCAAAGTGTAACACCCCAATATTACCCGAGGTTTTATATGCAAAATCAGAGTAATTTAAAATTTCATAAATTCAATACTGAGGCGTCACACCCTCAAAACCAAATCACTTTAAACAGTTTTCTTTAAAGTATTAATCTCGGATACATAGCATCCTTGGAAATCATAAATTAAATCTTAGAAATTAAAACACCATCTTTATTAAACCTCCTCATCAAATCATATTTTCATAACGTATGATTCTTATTCACAAAGGGAAAGACAACAAAAGAATAACAACAAGATAACACAAATATCCCCCAAGTGCTACGTGTCGAGGCGACACTCGACTAATAACTATAATCTCCGTCTTCATAACACATGTTACGATTATAAAGGTAGCAGAAAACAAGTAAAGGTGAGATACTCCAAAACATATAATTAAAGGCATGATAATATATATATATATATATATATATATATATATATATATATATATATATATATAATTTTGGAATCATAAAAGATATAGGTTAGTAAGTGCATTCTAACACATATCCAAATCTCACTCATTTTAATCGTCGCTCTAATGTATATAATCAACACTTTATCGCCATAACCTCATCGACATAAATCATCACAACAACACATAAACTTTCATCACCACGAAATCATCATAAGTCAATCGTCACTAATCAACACGGTAATCATAAACGACAACATCAAACAATGCTAATAACACAAGCAACAAAAATTTGGAGTATAACTCCCATCATGGTTGCCAACAAGGCCGTCCTGGTTACCATAGTTTTCAGGCCAATCAAATATAACAACACAACATAAATAAAATCATCACAAATTGGCTAAAGCCTATCGTCGCTTTTGGCATAAAAGCCCATCGTCACAAACATCATCACATCATATTTGTATTAAGCATTTCATCAAAGTCAAATCATCGCAAAACTCATCATTTATATTCATCGTGTAACGCCCTGTTTTTATTAATATTATATTATATTAATATTTTCGAATTACCGATTGATATTTATTTCGCGACGAGAATATTTATATTAATCGTTATACTTATTAATATATTTGGCAACGTTCCGTTCGGATCCGATATTTAATTCCCCAGAATTATTTAAATTGATTATATAATTAGTAAGTTAGGGGTGTGGGGAGCAATTTTTGAGGATTGGGTTTTCACCCTTGGCTTACTAGTAGAAATACCTTATAAAACAAATTTTCCTCATTTTCTTTCCATTCATAAAATCCTTTCCTTTGTTTTTCTTTCCATTTTTCCAAACACAAGCAAATGAAAGCTAGTAAGAAAACAAGTTCTAAAAACCATTTTCTTTCCTTTTCTTCCCATTTGGAAAACATAACCAAACTTAGAAACTTGAGAGAGAAGAGGGTTTTGGAGAAGAAGAAGAAGAGGAGCAAGATCAAGCATGAAGTTGGGATTGTGAGGAAGCATCTTGCAATCAACCAAGCTTGAGGTAAGGGGTTTGATTCTCCATCTCATATTGTTAGGTTTTGATAGATATATTTTGGATTTGGGGGTGAAATTGATAGCTGATTTATAGGGTTTTGTTGGAATGGTTTAGAAGACTTGGATTAGGAGTATGGTTTGTGGATGTATTAGGTGCTAGCTTGCAGAATTAAGAGTATTGAAATGGGAAAGAAAACCATGGTAGAAGAATGAGAAAAACTCAAAAAGATGAAATTTTCACGCAGGTCCATCAACACGGGCCATGTTGATTAACACGGCCGTGTTTCCATCTGGTATTAGAATTTTGGCTAGTGCAGGCCAATCAACACGGGCCGTGTTGATCAACACGGGTGCCCGTGTTGATTCACTGTCTTGGGTGATTTTTGCACGTTCTGATGACTTTTCAGCACGGGCCGTGTCGATGCATACGGGGGCCGGTGTTGATGCTTCTGTAACCTTAAAAATTATGATTTTTCGCACTTCTTTTGGAACCCGATTATGTCCCGATTTTCCGTTTCCGGTAAATTCGACGATGGAGTAAGTTACCCCGAATTCAACGAAAATTGACGTGCTAGCTAAGTTTGACGTGTAGAACTTAGTGGTGAGGTTAGTTTTTAGAAGTTGCAAGTTTTTGCGAGATGACCCGAAATAGGCCAACTTACGATTTAATTGAATCGGATTTCGTTTTAGTGGATTTAAGACACGTATGGACAATCCGATTGCGATGTTGATGATTAGGAGTAATGCCGGTTATTAGGGATGGCTTTTGCGACGATGATAGGTGTTTAACTATTTTTTCGTATTTAGAAGTTAGTGAACGAATCGATAATGAGGTGGGGTGATTAAACATAATCTTTGCGACAATGTAGTAGTTAGTGAACACTTGTTGAGTATGCGATGCAAGGTTATATGTCTTTGTACATGGTAAGGTGATGATTATATTGATGTTGTTGATAAATGCTTCCAATTTATGAATGCATGACTTTTGGTGATGATGAATTGTTTAGTGATGTTTTGCATAATGCAATTATGATGCGATGGTATATTTATCTTGATGTGGATAAATTATGGCGATGTGGGCTTTATGCCAATTTTGATAAGCGACGATGATGTTTTTGGGTTGTGTTGTTTATTGTCGAGTCACATACATTGCATTGGCGACGATGGGCTTTTATATGACGAGGCTTTTATGTAGCGGCGAGGCTTTTATGCCAAGTGTTCCTATTTATGGACAAAGCGACGGGTACCACATGCATAACATAGTCGTGTCTCATGGAGTCGGTTATGTTTATGTTTGAGTTGTTTGGCGTTGAGTTTTTATTTGATGAATGATGTTGGATTGCAATGATATATGATGCTTTGTTTGGTGATGATTTTTATGATGAACATGAAATGAATATGAATTGATAATTTCATGATAACTATGCGATGAATATAAATGATTTGTTTTGTGATGATTTAACTTGATGAAATGCTTAATGCAATTATGATGTGATGTTATGTGTGACGATGGGCTTTTATGCCAAATGCGACGATGGGCTTTAGCCAATTTGTGATGATTGTTTATGTTGCTCATGTGGTTAGTATTGTTTAATGTTGTTGGTTGATGTTGTTGTTTATGATTTCCGTGTTAACTGGCGATGTATTAACTTGTAACGATCTCGTGGTGACAGAGGTTTATGTGTTGCTGTGATGAATTGTGCCGATGAGGCTTAGGCGATTAAGTGTAGATTGAACACTTTAGAATAGCGATAAAAGTAGGTGAGATTTAGATATGTGGTGGAATGCACCTGCTATCATACCCCAAAATTTGCCCTCCATCCACTCAAGAGATTTCATACATCCATACTCAGGATTCCTCGAGTTGATCGAGACAAATTCTCTCTAGACAATCAACCCAAACTAGGGTTTGGTATCCCTCAGGTCAAGATGGACTTCCAACATGTCCAATGGTCTTCATGCCTCCTCATATGTTTCAAAGATTCTCCATGTCAAGTTTCAAGCCTTACAAGTCAAGTTTCCTCAGACAATTGCTCAGATGGTTGAAAATCGGTTGTATTGGACAAAAAGTCAACTATGGTCAACATACAGTCAAACTTCATGACTTTGGGTCAACATCCTCATTTTGAAGTTACATTCATCATTTGATCAATGGTTGATCATGATTCATCAAGAAAACTCAAGATTTGCTCAAAGGACAAACTTTCTAAATTAGGGTTTCTAGATGAAAAGTCAACTGAACTTTGACTGATCATAACTTTCTCATACTTTCTCAGAAATCTTTCCACTACCTCTTGTTTTGAAGGAAATTCAATTCTCTACAACTTCATGTCTCACAAGAATGTCCAAAAAATGCTTCATTTGAGAGGTACTTCAAACATTCTGGTCATTTTCAAAGTCAACAAAAGTCAACTTTTGTTTTGAAGATATATTGAGCATGGAAACTCCAATTGAGATGAGACCAAAAGGTTGGTTAGAGGACTCTTAGAGCTTTCCAAAAGTCCAAGAACACTCAAAAATGTGTAAAATTGAGCAAGATACACTATTCAAGTTGGGCATTTTGAATGATTGCACAAAAGGACATTTTGGTCAAAATGCAAAATTTTCCAAATGGGCCTAAAATCTTTTGATCCAAACTTGTTCATGACATTATTCTTGACCCATAAATGCTTGGCCATGGTGATTTTCTATTTTTATGATTTATCTTTGAATTTTATAACATTTAATTCAATCTTGCTCATTGCCATCCAATCTTGCTCATTGACATCCCAACAAGCAAAATCAACTTTTACTTGAAGCCCAGACACCCAGAATCGTGCCCTATAGACTGCTCCGATCTGGTATTTTTCTCCATTTTGATTTCTTCGATTCATGCGTTTTTAATCGTGTTTGTTTGCATATTTGTACTCAGGATGCACATTTGGTCATGTTTGAACTCGTACATGTGAGCTTGAACGTCCAGAAACCCTATTGCCATTGTTAGGGTTCGAAAGGTTGTTTGAATCAGGTAGCTTTATCGAGCGTTTTTAAAACTAACATCACCATTGGATTCGGAGGTCCAATTTAGGGGTAGGGTGTCCTTTTCTGTTTATTCATCGTGTTTCTTTGGTTTGAAAAGTTGGACGGTAGGAGAAGACGGCAAAAGCTAGGGCTCGGCGTCGGTGACTCGTTCGGCGAGTTGCATGCGTGGCGGCAGTTGATTCGTCCATTCAAAATAAGGGCCCACGCCGTTGTGTTTGGAATATAGTCGGGGCGTCATCGTTCATATTCTTTTGATTTTACTTTCTCCACACCGCCAAGTGTCGATGGTAAAGGCTCTCACTATTCGGATCCTCAAAGTCACAAGTTCGAATCAGCCGGGGACCATTCTCTTTCCTTTTCTCAAACTTGCATTATTTTTCTATTTTCTAATTATTTTAATATTTTGCATTATTTTAATTAATTTCATAACTTTTATTATGCATTAAAAAATTATCAAAAATTAATTTTCTTTTTGCATTTATTTTCAGAAAACCTTTATTTAATTTATAAAATTAAAAAATACAATTTTGCATGCATATTTATGTTTATTCATAATTTTGCATTTAAATCACATTTAATTAGTTTTTAATTATTAAATTGCATTCAAAAAATCCCAAAAATTTATTTTAGCATATTTATGTTATTTCCAGCATGTAATAATTTTCTCATATAAAAATTTGCATTTTTCTAACATTTTTTTTCTTGTTCGATTCATATCGTATTTTCCGATTTCTCGTTCCTTTGGGTTGATCCGATTGACGTTTCTTTCTTTATCATTTTATTTTTCAATAATGTAACTGTCTATGGGATGTAATAGTTTAAATTAGGCCTTTATTTTCCGCATTTTTAAATTATGTATCTGCCCCAAAGCCATGTAATAGCGTAGGATTTACCATTCCGTACTTTACATTCCGCATTTTACTTTTCGCACCCTATCAACTGCTAGTAACTAGGCGTGTATGGCAAGATAATAATGAACTTAGCCCGCTAATTTTCAAGATAAAATATCCGAAATCAACACACTTCTTTCACACACGCACCCCTTAGGGTAATTCTCTCTCGTTGTCTTTGCGAACCCAAAATGGTCATGTCCCTCGAACGTAGAGGTATCCTAGCACCGTTGCCTTCCAAACAAATCATCATAGTCCCTTCGATACAAAGATCATAGACCCACGATGTCGCCTCCGAATACATGATCTTGACCCTCGATTGTCGCCTACGAAAAATGATGATAGTCCCTTGAATGTGCTAGGATACTTCCTACAAGTTGCCTTATGACCATCCGATGTCCCCGATGTCCGCTTACATCCAACAATGGGCTACCTATTAACTAATGGTGCGGCTAGCGCCATTCTAAAGGAGCGTAGAAGTACAAAAGCGATCAATTCGAGTGGGTAAATAAGTCTTTTAGTTGCTTGCTCTAAACCAAATACTTTTCACACCTACTTTTGTCAAAGTTCAAACTCTTTTCAAAAGCGAAACATTTAGAACACTTTGTACACTCCTACATGAGTCATTACAAAGTCAAAGCGAAATGCCTTTTTCAAAACATTTTGTCAAACACACGAAAGCAATTTTAAAAGGTGATCTAGAGCAACTAAGAGCCGTAGATAACTACGGATGGAAAGGGTGCTAATACCTTCCTTTTCATAACCATTCTCCGAACTCGAATCTAAGCGTGGGTCTTTTACGTACTTTTACCTTCCCTTAATTGGATAAAAATAAAAGTCGGTGGAGACTCTTGCTATCCGCACATTTGCGATACAAAACACTAAAAAGTCAGTTCAAGTATCCGAGCTGGCGACTCTGTGGGAGACACCCTAAAGAGAGAATGCCTTAGGGATATCTAGCTCACTTTACTTTGTTTGAATTGCTTGCTTTATCTTTAAGGGTTGCTTGGGTATTATATTGTTGGGGATCCTACACCGGATCCGGTTTCCTTTTAGGTAAGTAGAATTGGATCATAGCGACCGCTAGGCGTATAACTACGGTCAACATGATGGCTCGTTAGCGTGACACTTTGGTTGTCCGATACTCTTCATTCCCAAGTTGAAGATAGTATTTGGCTTCTGCGTGGTGTCATCAAGCTAACTAAACTTTTAGAACCTTAATTGACCCATCTTGGCCATTAGAAGGTAGTGAGATGGCGGCTTTGGTCAGACTAAGGTTGGTTGATACTCGATGCTACGCTCGTTGAGATCGGACTTTTGGGACATTTTCGATCGACCACTTGGCGTCGTATTGAAATAAGCCCTCTGAGAAAGATCTATGATATGAGATTCCTAGAACCGGTTACTATTATAGGACAGGATGAACCAACTCAAACTTTTGGTGGGGTAATCACTATACCTCATCCAAGCCTTAACCTAGGCTCATTGTGTGAATTGTTAGTGTGTGCTAAACATGACATCATGACATCATTTGCATTGCATATCATTTCTAACTATTTCAAGGACCTAGGGTTTATCTTTGCTCTGTTTTGTAGGGTATTATGGCTTCAGAAAGACTATCCGAATCAACTTCATGGGTATACCTTCTCATTTCAAAGAATTGGTTTGAAATTCCCGACCATGCTCGGTTCATCAAAAGACATGGTTATCTACTTGACTTGGTTATCTCCGGTTTTGAAGAAGATATGATGCATGTCCTATTCGGTTCTTTGATCAAAACACCATTGCTTTACATTCCCAGTTATCGGTTGGTTCCTACCTTGGAAGAGTTCTCTAAGCTACTTGGGATACCTATTCTTGACCAAATGCCATTCACGGTCTAGAAAAGGTCCTAAGTCTGAAGACATTACATCGACTTTACATCTTAAGCGCTCGGACATTGAAGCCAATTGGGAAACTAGAAGTGGAGTTAAGGGTTTACTTTCAAGTTCTAATTAAGAACGAGAATTCCTCAAAGTTATGAGTTTCCATGCATTTGAAAACATTGTGGCCTTATTAATTTATGGTTTGGTTCTATTTCCTAACTCGGATCAATTCATAGATATCAATGCCATCAAGTTGTTCCTTACCATGATCCGGTGCCTACTTTACTTGGAGACATCCTACATTCTCTCCACACTCGTACTACCAAGAGACAAGGAACTCTCATGTGTTGTGTCCCGTTACTTTCCAGGTGGTTTATATCGCACCTTCCTCCATCAGTTTTGAAGAAAGAACAAAGATTGAGATGGTCTCAAAGGCTAATGTCACTCTCTCATTCCGATATCCGTTGGAGTCTTTTCTCTCAAAAGGACTTCACCTTCATCGAGCGTTGTGGAGAATTCCCTAACGTACCGCTACTTGGTATAAGGGGAGGTATCACTTACAACCCCTCTTTAGCTCTACGTCAGTTTGGTTTTGCTCGAAAAGATGGTCCACATGATATGCTTCTCCAAGACATTGTGTTCGACTACAACCACGATCTCGAGTGCAGCGAAGGTTCATACATGCTTGGGGCATGGTAAAGAAGGCGATACCAAGACTTTGGGGCACCAACTCCATTCCTTGGGAACCTTACCTCAAATGGGTGCGAGCTCGAGCTCAAAACCTCATGATGCCATTCATGCTGTTCTACGATAATTATGGAACTGTTGCTATAGGTGACATACCTATCTGATTCTCTATCGACATGCCTCTGATTTTGAAGACTTGAAGAGATCACGGATTCACTTAGGAAGAGGGATACATTTGAAGCTCAGTCTTATGCAAGCGAGAAGAAAGTGCTAGAGTTGACAAAACTACTTCATGAGGAGCGAAGCATCAACATCGGCACCAGAGGCGCCCATGGGAGACTTAGAGCTTTAGGATGTTTATGTTTTCTTTTATTGTTTTGAACTATCTCTTGTACTTAAAAAGAAAAAAGAATAATAAAGAGTACTAATAAATGTTTGTTCATTGCTTGTCTAACAAATTTAAATCTCTAAGGTCCTTGAAAACATTGCATTGCATTCGCATAAACATTGCATATCATAGCATAACATTGCATCAGGTACATTAAAGATTGGTTTTCTCATTTGCTCGCTATTTATTTTAGCGAAATGGCTCTGAACAGTTGTCAAAGATCTTGAGCTCGAATGCTCGGTTTATTGGATGTTCACACTTGGTCCAAGGCCAAGAGGATCTGAAGAAGCTCATCAACAGAAAGAAGAAGGTTGTTGGTCTCCTCAACATGGATAGACGCTACAAAGGTGGTCCTAAGAGGGTCAGTCGGATAGAACTCTCAGAAGGAAGTGTCAAGGGTAATGGTGAAGGAAGTCAGCCTGAGCTTGAGAAGAACTATGATGATGGCCAATACTCTGACGAGGATGATAAGTACAAGCAACTTGAAGACCGTCTGAATGCTGTGGAAAACCTGAAGATGTCCGGGCTGAATTTTGATGATCTGAGCCTCGTCCCCTGTGTTGTGATTCCTCCCAAGTTCAAAGTTCCCACTTTTGCTAAGTATGATGGCATGTCTTGTCCTAAATGCATTTGAAGTCCTATGTTCGAAGATCAATCCCTTGAGGATGAGAAAGTTGTGGATGCATTATTTTCAAGAAAGTTTGTGGGAACTCGGTTAGAGTGGTACTATCGGCTAAGTATGGCCGTATCCGTACTTGGAGTGACTTAGGCGATGCTTTCTGAGACAATATGAGTACAATCTTGAATTGACACCCACTCGCATGCAACTGAGCATGTCTATGGGTCGTGACGAAAGTTCAAAGAGTATGCTCGAAATGGAGAGATTTAGCAGTGAGTTCAACCACCCTTGTCCAATAGGGAGTTGGTTGATATGTTCATGGGGACAGCAGCGGGCCCATTCTTCAATCACGATTGGAAACTCTTCATAGGATTCACCGTGATACTTGACGAGCATATTGAAGCTGGTATCAAGAGTGGAAAGATTCAGATAGAGACATCTTCAAATGCTGCGAAGAGATCTTTTGGTGCTAAGAAAGAAGCTAATGCTGTGTATGGTCAGGAAAGCCGAGCCAAGACCGACGCTCAATGTGTGAGGCGGTTGTGATCTCGATCCTACATCGGCACAACCTCGGTGAGACAGGCGTGGCGAGCGTGCCACGAGGCGGTTCAAAGATCAACATGCCTTTGTCAAGCCTTGCAACACATGTTGAAAGCAGAGTTGATTACTTTGAGGGATCCTCCTCAGAATGTCAACACTTCCTCTCCGAGATACAATCCTAATGCTAAGTGTGCTTACCATTCCAATAGCCCAGGACATAGTACTGATGAATGTTGGGCTCTGAAGAACAAAATTCAAGATATGATTGAATCTAAGCGTTGAATTTGATCCTCGTTGAGACTCGAATGTGATCAGCGCCTATGCTAACCATGACAAGGGTTCCAATCTTGGGAGGCGATACTTATGTTTTCAACATAGATGACTTGACCATTCCTCGATGGTATTAAAAGAATTTGCTACAAGCGGTGTCGACCAGGATGCCCGAGAGTATCGTTGGTGCCCATCCGCTGATGGTTGTGCTTGGTTGAGAAGGCGTGTTCGATGCATGATGGATAACCGTGAGATACTATTTACGAAGCCACTGTGCAAAAGGCGTGTGAAGAAATGTCTAAGTGAAGATCGATAATGCAAATGAAAATTACCATCTGTATGGGATACCTTAGGGGCCAAGCGGAAAGTATGATTACATGGTGAAGTACACTTGTTCAGAGTTACAAGATTCCTATTGAAGATGTTAAGGCGACGGATGGGGTGACGATTTCCAGAAGATTATCGCGATGTTAACACAATAAGGATTTCCTCTGGCGATCACATGCCTAGAGTGGCACCTCTCATCATCACTTCTCAAGGCGGTTCCATATTCCTCGGATAAAGCTATTCCTTGGAATTATGGGTGATGTTTACTACATGGCGTCAGCAAGACCCTCGACCATTGAAGATCTTCTTGTTGGTGCCATTCTTGACATTGACATCATCAGGATCAAGTAAGGTGACGAGCCGGAAGAGTATTCTCTCGGATATCTCTCCTCCAAAAGACATGACTCCACTTCGCATTCCATATTCAATCCATTCCCCAAGCTAGAGGAAAGAACGGTGGCTCATCCTGCTCGAAAGTACCAAAGGAAGTTCTTGAAGACACCTCAAACAAGAAATGGAGAAATTACGAAGATTATCAAAAGTGACTACAATGTTGTGGAGCAGTTGGGACAGACTCAGTCAAGATCTCCATGCTTGCTCTGCTCTTGTGCTCACGAGGCTCATCTTGCCTTGGTGAAGTTTACGAAGAATGCTCACGTGCAAAGACTACCACGACCAATTTGAAGTTTGTATTGCTAGCTTTGGTGCAACAACGGCCTAGGCTTCTCGATCTTGATTTAACTCCTTGGAAAGAAACATAACAAAGCCTTGCACATCTACGTTGAATGCAAGGGCACTACATCTCATGTTTTAGTGGATACCGGTTCGCTCTAAATATCCTACCGAAGCTGCTTTTGATCGACTTGATGTCGAAGGGTTGGTTACGAGACCTAGTGACATAATCGTGAGAGCTTTTGATGGTTCTAGCGAGCGATGCTTGGAGAGCTCACTGCTATTAAAGTCGGTTCCCGACTTTTGACTCCACTTCTTTGTCATGGACATCCGTGACTATTCTTGCTTACTTGGGCGCCTTGGATACATGGGGCGGTATTACCTCTACCTTACATCGAGCTGAAGTACGGTAAAGGAAGGTTGTTCGATGTGTGGTGAAGAAGAGTATATGGTCGATCATCTGGTCATTCCGATACCTTGAGATGGAAGGTGAATTCTTTGAGACTCCTGTCAAGCTTTTGAAACAATCCCAGTCATGCTGTTGACTCTCCTGCTCTGAAGTTGCACAAGTTCCGCCTAGGGTGGCCTCATTGAAAGATGCTCAGCTGCAGTTGAAGAAGGTAGCTCTAGTTGGGTCAGCTCACGATCTTCCTTTCAAGTCCGACAAGGCGGTTTGGGCTTCACCATCAAAGGTCGGAAGATGATACGCCGTGAGCGTGCGGCCAACTCCCTTCCATCGGCGAGTGGAATCCATGCTATAGAAGGCGGCGACAACGGCTTCAACATCAGGAAGTGGATCTTCCCAACTCCAGATCGAGGGCTCAGCAATTGGAAGACTGAAGACGTCATACCAATCTCCTTTAGTCAGGAGTAATTGCTCTTGTTTTGTTTTGCTTTTCGTATTTCTTTATGTTTGAACAATAAACTTTGAAAGCCTAGTGCCTTGCCCGGGGCATCATGGCTCGTCTGCGAGGGTTATTATCTGTTGTTTGCGCGTTTTCATTCAATAAATCGTTGGACTTTTGCATTCAATTGTTTGTTTTCTTTCTTTTACTTTATCACCCCTTCAAAAATCTATGTGTTTCTTACACACACGTGATACAACTGCGAAATCACTCGAATCTAGATTAATATGACTATGCTATTGCTAAATATGACTTGATAATCGATCTACCAAGCGAAGGCAGTGAGGAAGATTGTGAAGTGCCGAGGAGAACTTGCGGGCCCTTTCTGACAAGAAGAAGCGAGTTATCTGACCACCACGAAGAGCAGTTGAGGTGGTGAATTTGGGTGCTTGAAGACAGAAAAGAGATCAAGATAAGGCGGGTCTTGAGCAGTGTCAAAAAGGTTGATTCGGATGCTACGAGACTATATTGAGGTTTTGCTTGGACATACGAAGACATGCGGGTTTAGACATTGATATTGTGGTACACGGTTCCGACTAAAGAAGGTTTTCTCCGTGAAGCGAAGGTTCGTCGCATCGTCACGAGATGTCGAGATAAAATCAAAGCGAAGTTATAAAGCATTCAATTTCTTTCTTCATCACCTCTTCCTAGTGGGTTGCTAATGTGGTACCCGTACCTAAGAAGGATGGCAATACGAATGTGTGTGGATTAAGAGATGCAAAGCGAGTCAGAAAGGCGATTTCCCACTTCCTCGTATTGATGTTACGGTTGACAACACCGCTCGGCATAAGGTTTTCTCCTTCATGGATGGTTTCTCGGTTACAATCGATTAAAATGGCCCGAAGACATGGAAAAGACTACTTTTGTTACGGTGGGGCACTTTACGCTACAAGGTTATCCGTTCGGACTAAAACGGGCGCCGTCGCTATGGTGACATTGTTTCATGACATGATTCATCACGAGATAGAGGTCTATGTGGCGACATGATAGCTCGGTCAGCGAAGAAGAACATCTTGATCATTGCGGCTGCTTGAGAAAAACTAAGACTTAATCTAACAAGTGCACTTTTGGAGTCGGATGGAAAACTCTTGGGGTTTGTTGTCGATTAGTAAAGGTATTGAGGTTGACCCGCCAAGGTTAAAGCTATTCAAGAGATGCGGCTCCCATACCGAAAGGAAGTCGAGAGGTTTCTTGGGCGATTGAATTACATTGCATTTTGCACATCTAGCACTACACATGAGCCGATCTTCAAGTTACTAAAGAAAGATCAAGTAGTGGAGTGGAATGGCGATTGCCGATCGCTTTTGACAAAATCGGGGAGTACCTTGATCCTCTATCACGATGCCACACCAAGGAAGACCTCTTATCATGTACTTGCGGTGTTAGAATTCAATGGGGTGTGTGTTGGGGCAACATGGCGAGTGCAGTCGAAAAGAGCATGCAATATACTACCTTAGCAAAAGTTTACCGTTGTGAAACAAGATACTCACGAGAAAACTTGCAGCGCTTTAGCTTGGGCTGCTCGCCGACTAAGGTATATATTGACTCACACTACCTTGTTGATTTCTAAGATGGATCCAATAAAATACATATTTGAGAAACCAGCTCTCTCGGGAAGAATAGCAAGATGGCAAATGATCTTGACCGAATCGACATCGGTACACTTCTCGAGCGGTCAAAGGAAGTGTGGTAGCCGATCATTTGGCTCATCAAGCCGTAGATGACTATCGATCTATCGGTTCAATTTCGAGATGAAGATGTTCTAATAGTTCTGATTGTGAAGAACCGGCCAGACGAAGGACACGAACAAGGATCCCGATGGACCATTGTCTTTGATGGACCTCAAAGCGCTTGCAATGGCATTGGCGCCATCATTACATCTCCTGGCGGACACCGCCTTTCACCGCCGATTATGTTTCACTAATAACATGGCGAATCTAGCGTGCATCATGGGTATCAAAGCTATTGACTTAAGAATCAAGTTCTTACAAGTGTATGGAGACTCGGCTTTGGTGATCGGATAAAAGGCGAGTGGGATACGAGCATCAATCTCATTCCGTATCGAGCATGTTACGAGTTTGATCCCTACTTGAAGAGATTACTTTTGATCATATTCCACGAGAAAATCGGTTGGCGACGCGTTAGCTACTATGTCATCTATGTTCAAGGTCGGATGGGACAACGAGGCTCCCGGATCATCATTGAGAAGTTTGACGAACCGTATTGTCATGAGCTTGATACGAAGAAACCTTGGTACTACGTGAAGAGGTATCTTGAGACTCGGGAATATCCGAGGGCATCATTAATGATAAAGTTCATGAGAAGATTTGCATCCAAATTCTTCCTCGAACATCTTATACAAGCGCAACCACGACTTGTGCTACATTGTGTAGATCGAGCATAATCGTATCATGGAAGAGTTACGAAGGCATTTGGTACCCATTCCGGTGGACACACCATGGCTAAGAAGATTTTGAGAGCAGTTACTATTGGTCCACCATGGGCGATTGTCCTTCCGCTCGATCTTGTCACAAATGCGGATCTATGCAGACAAAGTGCACGTACCTCGGTACCTCAGATGTTCTAACACTCCTTGGCCTTTTGCAATGTGGGGCATTGACATGATCGGAGAAATCAAGCCCAGACTTCCAATGGACATCGTTTCATCCTTGTGGCAATCGATTACTTTACCAAGTGGGTAGAAGCGACCTCGTTTGCATCATTACTAAGAATGTTGTGGCTCGTTTCATCAAGCATAATCTTATCATCGGTATGGCACTCCGAAAGGATTATCACGGATAACGGTTCCAATCTCAACAATAAAATGATCGAAACTACGCCGCATTCAAGATCAAGCATCACAACTCTTCTCCTTATCGGCCTAAGATGAGCGCGATGGAAGCCGCCAAAAATATTAAGAAGATTATCTGAGAAGATGATAGTGACTTACAAAGATTGGCATGAGATGTTACCATTTGCTCTTCATGGTTATCGCTTTCTGATCTGAACACTACGGGGCAACCCCTTCTCTGTCTCGAATAAGCCGTCTTACCCATCGAGGTTGGATACCCTCGACGAGTCCTCAGGAGGCGAGTTAGGCGAAGGCGATTGGGTCGAGACTCGCCTTGACAGATTAACTTGATTGATGAGAACTCGCGTCCATACGCCATGGACATTTATCGAAGCGAATGATCGAGCATTTAACAAGAAGGTCAAGCAGAGTCTACCAAGTCGGTGATCTAGTAGTCAAGCATCATTCTTCCACAAGGTGATCCGGGGCAAATGGACTCCCACCTATGAGGGACCATTTTAGTCAAACGATCGAGCTATGATACTTAGCACCATGGATGGTGAAGACTTCCACACCAGTGAGCGAGACATAGTCAAAAATACTACGCAAAAGAGACCGCTAGGTCGTGGCCTAGGCAAAAATAAGGGCATCTGGCGAACCAAAGGTTCGGGCAAAATTTGGATATATACAAAAGATGTACACCGGCAAAAACGAAAACGGCTTGGGCAAAAAGGTATCGGTGGTAAAAGAAAGGCGGTCTAGGCAAAGTTAGGGATTTAAGCGTACTATGTCTCTTCGGATCACACCGGACTACTATCAACATTCAAGATTCAAATGGCGAAGATCGGTCTACTCACTTTCTCTTGACGACAAGGAGATGAGATAGTTGAAATATATGAGTACTAGCATAGTTGGAACTTAACGAGATTGTTTCCGCATAGCTTTTTACCTTTCTTGTGTACTACTTGGCCATACACATTTCAAATAAGCATAAATTCTTTCTCTTTACAATTCTTGTTGTTGTCGTTTGCAATAAGTCCAAAGTTTGCTTTGAATGATTATATGCATTTGACAATAAAATCTAATCGCAAACATACGAAAAGTGAACATACAAAAGTGCTTACTACGGGCTCCGGGGTGGGACGATGTGAAAGTCACCAAAAACATTCCCCATAGAGCATGATCCTACAAAGGTATCACTCACAACACAACTTCCCATGAGCAAAAGAAATCCCACGAGCATGATTCCACTCAACTAAGTAAAGTTACATCGGTCTCAGCGGTAACACCTCACCCCAGTCAAGGTATTTATCCCCGGATATCTCTCGATCTTTTCCTTTCTCCCCAACAGCGTATCGGACCGAAACTTGGTCGGATAGTGCATCGGAGGAACCTACATCTTCATTCCCGGCCAAAGATTACACGGGTTCGACTCCTCCAACCGGTCTCCGGCAACTATCAAATACTCTCGGTGAGATCTACACTCAGAATCCCCGATGGGCGCCTCCTAAATTTCCTTAGCGGGATCTACATACGAATCCCAACGGATCGCCTCCCAGATTCTCCTCAGCAGGGTCCATATATGAGATCTCCAACAACGAGCCTCTCAAATCTCTACCTTCCTCAACAATATCTAGGCCCAAGACTTGGTCAGATAATGCATCGGAGGAATCTAGGGTATCTTTCTTCTCCTTCGAAAGCGGGGTTCTCACCTACTCAGATCCCCAAATAGGAGTCAGAAATCCTCAAACAGAACATCCGCATCTTCTTCAAGATGGATATGTTTTGAAATACCACAACATCTATCATTCATTACTCATAAAGTCATAATTCATGCATATGTCATTCATATACCTTTCATGCATCATACTTTGCATAAAACTAACAAATATTCTACCAAAGTTTCTCTTGTTTTCTCCAAAAAGCAGTGTGATCACTTGCAAAGCGGTCGAGATTAAGCCGAATCGGCGGAAAACTATCGAAAGACCGCCCTTGGTTGTCCTCCGACGGTGGTCGAGATTAAGCCCGAATCGGCGGAAAACTATCACGAAAGACCGCCTTGGTTGTCCTCGGCGGTCCGGATTAAGCCCGAATCGGCGGGAAAACTATCGAAAGACCACCCTTGGTTGTCCTCCGACGGTGGTCGAGATTAAGCCCGAATCGGCGGAAAACTATCAGAAACCGCCTCGGTTATCCTCCGATATGACAATGGATCGCACCGATGCACGAGAGCTATCCATTTGGCCAACTGTCCCTCGGAGTAATCAACACGAAGATTTATTCGATTCTTGATTTTCAACGTGACTCAGTCTGATGCGACTCGATTGCCTTGGATGGCATCTTAAGCCCATCTCCACTACCTATCAACATTGCTTCACTTTCGAATCTGCATATATGGTTAAAAATCAATGCAAACCAAGTAACTTCATTCAAAAAATGGACACGAAGTCTAACGTCGACTCCCTCGGATGGCATCTTAAGCCCATCTCCATGCTCCTTCAAAAGCGATTCGAGCCTAGCGAATGGCTCACTCCCGGCATCGATCTTTCGGATGGCATCTTAAGCCCATCCCGTCATTCCCTTATCGACATTCTCGAGTCTAGCGTCGACTCATCCCCAAGAAGTATCCGCTTCTCCAAATGGCATCTGTAAGCCCATTCCATCATCGACCAGCGGTGCAAATTTTCGGTGTACTCGGTGTTCAATCATCTTCTACCTCTAGGTCACGAAGACAAGCGTGTCAATCTAACCCTCCAGTACAAGAAGATTGAGCAGGGCATCATACCCCAAATTTGCCCTCCATCCACTCGAGATTTCATACATCCATACTCGAGGATTCCTCGAGAGTTGATCGGACAAACTCTCTCTAGACAATCAACCCAAACTAGGGTTTGGTATCCATCGAGTCAAGATGGACTTCCAACATCTCCAATGGTCTTCATGCCTCCTCATATGTTTCAAAGATTCTCCATGTCAAGTTTCAAGCCTTACAAGTCAAGTTTCCTCGAATTGCTCGGATGGTTGAAAATCGGTTGTATTGGACAAAAAGTCAAGCTGTGGTCAACATCTGTCAAACTTCATGATTTTGGTCAACATCCTCATTTTGAAGTTACATTCATCATTTGATCAAGGGTTGATCATGATTCATCAAGAAAACTCAAGATTTGCTCGAAGGACAAACTTTCTAAATTAGGGTTTCTAGATGAAAAGTCAAGCGAACTTTGGTGATCATAACTTTCTCATACTTTCTCGAGAAAGTTTTCCACCACCTCTTGTTTTGAAGGAAATTCAATTCTCTACAACTTCATGTCTCACAAGAATGTCCAAAAATGCTTCATTTGAGAGGTATATTCAAAACATTCTGAGTCATTTTCAAAGTCAACAAAAGTCAACTTTTGTTTTGAAGATATATTGAGCATGGAAACTCCAATTGAGATGAGACCAAAAGGTTGGTTAGAGGACTCTTAGAGCTTTCCAAAAGTCCAAGAACACTCAAAAATGTGGAAAATTGAGCAAGATACACTATTGAAGTTTGGATTTTGAATGATTGCACAAAAGGACATTTTGGTCAAAATGCAAAATTTTCCAAATGGGCCTAAAATCTTTTGATCCAAACTTGTTCATGACATTATTCTTGACCCATAAATGCTTGGCCATGGTGATTTTCTATTTTTATGATTTATCTTTGAATTTTATAACATTTAATTCAAAAATAAATTATATAAAATATGAAAATAATATATTTTTCAAAGGAATGGTTTATATCTTTCGAAAAGTCCAAGAAAGCCCAATATTCATACCAAATTAAATGCTAGCCATGGCATTCATGAGAAAATCAATTTTTCAAATATTTGATTTGTTTTAAATGGAAAATATTTGCACATTGATGGAGCAATCTTTTTCACTTCTTTTGCCATCCAAACTTTCTATAAATGCTCGGAAGATCACAAGCAAGCAACACGAAACCTAGCTCAAGCCAAACTCTTATTTTGCCAAATTTTTCAGTCAATCCACCATCCAATCTTGCTCATTGACATCCCAAAGCAAAATCAACTTTTAAAGCCGGACACCGAATCGTGCCTATGTTGCTCCGTCGGTATTTTTCTCCATTTTGATTTCTTGATTCATGCGTTTTTAATCGTGTTTGTTTGCATATTTGTACTCGGGATGCACATTTGGTCATGTTTGAACTCGTACATGTGAGCTTGGCGTCCGAAACCCTATTGCCATTGTTAGGGTTGAAGGTTGTTTGAATCGGGTAGCTTTATACGTTTTAAGCGAAACTAACATCACCATTGGATTCGGGAGGTCAATTTAGGGGTAGGGTGTCCTTTTCTGTTTATTCATCGTGTTTTGCGGGTTTGAAAAGTTGGGGAGAAGGCAATAGGAGCTAGGGCTCCGGCGTCGTTTCGTTGACGGCGAGAGTTGCATGCGTGGCGAAAGCGTTACGATTCGTCCATTCAAAATAAGCTGGGGCCCTTTGTTGTGTTTAGAATATAGTCGGGGCGTCATCGTTCATATTCTTTTGATTTTACTTTCTCCAACACCAAGCATAGTGTCAGTGGTAAAGGCTCACTATTCGGATCCTCAAGGTCACAAGTTCGAATCAGCCAGGGACCATTCTCTTTTCCTTTTTCTCAAACTTGCATTATTTTTCTATTTTCTAATTATTTTAATATTTTGCATTATTTTAATTAATTTCATAATTTTTATTATGCATTAAAAAATTATTAAAAATTAATTTTCTTTTTGCATTTATTTTCAGAAAACCTTTATTTAATTTATAAAATTAAAAAATACAATTTTGCATGCATATTTATTTTTATTCATAATTTTGCATTTAAATCACATTTAATTAGATTTTAATTATTAAATTGCATTCAAAAAATCCCAAAAATTTATTTTAGCATATTTATGTTATTTCCAGCATGTAATAATTTTCTCATATAAAAATTTGCATTTTTCTAACATTTTTTTTCTTGTTCGATTCATCGTATTTTAGATTTCTCATTCCTTTACGGGTTGATCGATTCGACGTTTCTTTCTTTATCATTTTATTTTTCAATAATGTAGCTGTCTGGGATGTAATAGTTTAAATTAGGCCTTTATTTTCCGCATTTTAAATTATGTATACCCCAAAGCCATGTAATAGCGTAGGATTTACCATTCCGCACTTTACATTCGCATTTTACTTTTCGCACCTATCAATTGCTAGTAACTAGGTGTATGGCAAGATAATAATGAACTTAGCCACTAATTTTCAAGATAAAATATCCGAAATCAACATACTTCTTTCACACACCCTTAGGGTAATTCTCTCTCGTTGCCTTTGCGAACCCAAAATGGTCATGTCCTCGAGCGTGAGGTATCCTAGCACGTTGCCTTCAAACAAATCATCATAGTCCCTTGATACAAAGATCATAGACCCACGATGTAGCCTCCGAATACATGATCTTGACCCTCGATTGTCGCCTGAAAATGATGATAGTCCCTTGAATGTGCTAGGATACTTCCTCGAGTTATATGACCATCCGATGTCCCTCGAATGTCCGCTTACATCCAGCGATGGAGCTACCTATTAACTAATGGTACGGCTAGCGCCATTCTAAAGGAATGAAAGTACAAAAGCGATCAATTCGAGTGGGTAAATAAGTCTTTTAGTTGCTTGCTCTAAACCAAATACTTTTCACACTCACACTTTTGTCAAAGTTCAAACTCTTTTCAAAAGCGAAACATTTCGAACACTTTGTACACACTCCTACATGAGTCATTACAAAGTCAAAGCGAAATGCCTTTTTCAAAACATTTTGTCAAACACACAGAAGCACAATTTTAAAAAGTGATCTAGAGCAACTAAGAGCCGTAGATAACTACTGGATGGAAAGGGTGCTAATACCTTCCCTTTTCATAACCATTCTCCGAACTCGAGAATCTAAGCGTGGGTCTTTTACGTACTTTTACCTTCCTTAATTGGATAAAAATAAAAGTCGGTGGCGACTCTTGCTATCCGCACATTTGCGATACAAACACTAAAAAAGTCAGTTCACCGTATCACACCTGCTAATCTATATCGTTTATAATTCCAAACTATATATATATATATATATATATATATATATATATATATATATATATATCATGCCTTTAACTATATGTTTTGGATTATCTCACCCTTTACTTGTTTACGTTACCTTTATATTAAATAGCGTGCGAGGTTATGAAGACGGAGACTATAGCTGCTATTAGTTAAGTCGGTGTCTCTCTGATACGTAGCACTCGGGGAGAAAATATTTATGTTGTCTTGTTGTTGTTCTTTTGTTGTTCTTCCTTTTGTAAATAAGAATCATACTTTGTGAAAATATGATTTATTAAGGAAGTTTATTAAAGAAGATGTTTTGATGTGTTTAAATCAATTTATGATTTTCGACGAGGCTATGTATCTGAGATTTATACTTTAAAGAAAAACGTTTAAAGTGATTTGTTTTTGAAGGTGTGACGCCTCAGTATTTAAACTATGAAATTTTAAATTACTCTGATTTGTGCATGTTAACTTTGGGTAATATTGGGGTGTTACACATCGCATGATTATCATGAAATTATCACGTCATATTCATTTCATGTTCATCATAAAGATCATCACCAAACAAAACATCATATATCATTGCAATTCCATATAATCTATCAATTAAAACCCAACGCCAAACAACTTAATCATAAACATAACCGACTCCATGAGACACGACTATGTTATGCATGTGGTACCCGTCGCTTTGTCCATAATTAGGAACATTTGGCATAAAACCCATCGTCGCTAGGCATAAAAGCCCTCGTCGCTTGGCATAAAAGCCCTCGTCACCAATGCAATGTATGTGACTCGACAATAAAAACAACACAACAAAAACATCATCATCGCTCATCAAAATTGACATAAAGTCCACGTCGCCATATTCATCCACATCAAGATAAATATATCATCGCATCGCATATCATCAAGTATTCGTTAATAAATACACCGTCGCAAACATCATGTTTAATTACACCACATCATTATTAATTTATTCACCAAATTCCAAATACGGAAAAAATAGTCAAACATCAATAATCGTCGTGAAAGCCATTCCTAATAACCGGCATTAATCATAATCGTCAACACCCCAATATTACCCAAGGTTTTATATGCAAAATCAGAGTAATTTAAAATTTCATAAATTCAATACTGAGGCGTCACACCTTCAAAACCAAATCACTTTAATTAGTTTGCTTTAAAGTATTAATCTCGGATACATAGCATCCTCGAAAATCATAAATTAAATCTTAGAAATTAAAACACCATCTTTATTAAACCTCCTCATCAAATCATATTTTCATAAGGTATGATTCTTATTCACAAAGGGAAAGACAACAAAAGAACAACAACAAGACAACACAAATATTCCCCAAGTGCTACGTGTCAGGCGACAGGCTCGACTAATAGCACTATAATCTCCGTCTTCATAACCTTGCGTTACCGTATAAAGGTAGCGTGAAACAATAAAGGGTGAGATCTTTCAAAACATATAATTAAAGGCATGATAACATATATATATATATATATATATATATATATATATATATATATATATATATATATATATTTCGAATCATAAAAGATATAGGTTAGTAAGTGCATTCCAACACATATCCAAATCTCACTCATTTTAATCGTCATTCTAATGTATATAATCAACACTTTATCGCCATAACCTCATCGACATAAATCATCACAACAACACATAAACTTTCATCACCACGAAATCATCACAAGTCAATACGTCACTAATCAACACGACAATCATAAACGACAACATCAAACAACAACATCAAACAATGCTAATAACATAAGCAACAAAACTTTGGAGTATAACTCCCATCATGGTTGCCAACAAGGCCGTCCTGGTTACCATAGTTTTCAGGCCAATCAAATATAACAACACAACATAAATAAAATCATCACAAATTGGCTAAAGCCTATCGTCGCTTTTGGTATAAAAGCCCATCGTCACAAACATAGTCACATCATATTTGCATTAAGCATTTCATCAAATTCAAATCATCGCAAAACTCATCATTTATATTCATCGCATGATTATCATGAAATTATCACGTCATATTCATTTCATGTTCATCATAAAGATCATCACCAAACAAAACATCATATTCATCGCAATTCCGTATAATCTATCAATTAAAACCCAACGCCAAACAACTCAATCATAAACATAATCGACTCCATGAGACACGACTATGTTATGCATGTGGTACCCGTCGCTTTGTCCATAATTAGGAACATTTGGCATAAAGCCCATCGTAAGCAGCATAAAAGCCCTCGTCGCTTGACATAAAAGCCCTCGTCGCCAATGCAATGTATGTGACTCGACAATAAAAACAAAACAACAAAAACATCATCATCGCTCATCAAAATTGACATAAAGTCCACGTCGCCATATTCATCCACATCAAGATAAATATATCATCGCGTCGCATATCATCAAGTATTCGTTAATAAATACACCGTCGCAAACATAATGTTTAATTACACCACATCATTATCAATTTATTCACCAAATTCCAAATACGGAAAAAATAGTCAAACATCAATAATCGTCGTGAAAGCCATTCCTAATAACCGGCATTAATCATAATCGTCAACACCCCAATATTACCCAAGGTTTTATATGCAAAATCAGAGTAATTTAAAATTTCATAAATTCAATACTGAGGCGTCACACCTTCAAAACCAAATCACTTTAATTAGTTTGCTTTAAAGTATTAATCTCGGATACATAGCATCCTCGAAAATCATAAATTAAATCTTAGAAATTAAAACACCATCTTTATTAAACCTCCTCATCAAATCATATTTTCATAAGGTATGATTCTTATTCACAAAGGGAAAGACAACAAAAGAACAACAACAAGACAACACAAATATTCCCCCCGAGTGCTACGTGTCAGGCGACAGGCTCGACTAATAGCACTATAATCTCCGTCTTCATAACGTTACCGGTATAAAGGTATAAAGGACAAATAAAGGGTGAGATCTTGCAAAACATATAATTAAAGGCATGATAACATATATATATATATATATATATATATATATATATAATTTGGAATCATAAAAGATATAGGTTAGTAAGTGCATTCCAACACATATCCAAATCTCACTCATTTTAATCGTCATTCTAATGTATATAATCAACACTTTATCGCCATAACCTCATCGACATAAATCATCACAACAACACATAAACTTTCATCACCACGAAATCATCACAAGTCAATACGTCACTAATCAACACGACAATCATAAATGACAACATCAAACAACAACATCAAACAATGCTAATAACATAAGCAACAAAACTTTGGAGTATAACTCCCATCATGGTTGCCAACAAGGCCGTCCTGGTGTCATACCCCAAAATTTTCCCTCCATCTTCTCAAAAGATTTCACACATCCATGCTCAAGGATTCCTCAAGAGTTGATCAGACAAACTCTCTCCTAGACAATCAACCCAAACTAGGGTTTGGTATTTCTCAAGTCAAGATGGATTTCCAACATCTTCAATGGCCTTCATGCCTCCTCATATGCTTCAAAGATTCTCCATGTCAAGTTTCAAGCCTCACAAGTCAAGTTTCCTCAGACAATTGCTCAGATGGTTGAAAATCGGGTGTATTGGACAAAAGTCAAGCTGTGGTCAACATACAGTCAAAACTTGATTTTTGGTCAACATCCTCATTTTGAAGTAACATTCATCATTTGATCAAGGGTTGATCATGATTCATCAAGAAAACTCAAGATTTGCTCAAAAGTCAAACTTTCTAAATTAGGGTTTCTAGATGAAAAGTCAAGCTGAACTTTGGTGATCATAACTTTCTCATACTTTCTCAGAAATTTTCCCACCACCTCTTGTTTTGAAGGAAATTCAATTCTCTACAACTTCATGTCTCACAAGAATGTCCAAAAAATGCTTCATTTGAGAGGTATAGCTCAAAACATTACAGGTCATTTTCAAAGTCAACAAAAAGTCAACTTTTTGTTTTGAAGATATTTTGAGCATGGTAACTCCAATTTAGATGAGACCAAAGACATTGGTTAGAGGACTCTTAGAGCTTTCCAAAAAGTCCAAGAACTCTCAAAAATGTGGAAAAATGAGCAAGATACACTATCCACAAGTTGGGCAATTTTGGAAGAATGCACAAAGAGAGATACTTCAAAAAATCAAATCTTTTGCAAATGGGCCTACTTTTTCTTCATCCTAACTTGTTCCTCAAGCAATTAGGAGTGTCCAAGCCCAAAGCCACAAATTTTTGATTTATTTTTCTATTTAATTTGTAATTTATTCATTTAAATGCAAATTAAATCTTAAAATAAATTATAAAATTGAAATTAATAAAAGATTGATTTTATTCTTTCCTTAAGGTCAATTAACTCACAAATGCCACAATTTCGAAATTGGATCAAATTTGGCAAGATTGGATTGAAATTGGACAAATTTGAAAATTTGATTTCTGAGAATATCAAAATTTGATTTCGTTGAATGTTGATCAATTCTTTCCAAAACCATTCCAAATCCATCGGTATAAATATATGATGCATACCTATCAAGAGAAGGCGAAAAATTGGCTCGAAACCCTAATCCAAACTCAAAGAAATCGTGTTCTTGAAGCAATTGGCAATCCTTGTTCTAGCTTCGTTTCAATCGGTTTGAGGTGTCAAACACATTCCTTGATACCCGGTGATTCGGATACTTACATTGCCAAAATACATCCGAATCAAAAATACGATTTGGTTTGTTCATCTTTTTTCCAAATTCGATTTCTGTTTTTCATGCATTTTTAACACATTTGGTCGTTGTTTTTGTGATTAGTAGGAAGATTGCAAGCGATCTGGGTTGTTTGATTGAGTTTCCATGGCTTAGAACTCGTATTGCCATTGTTAGGGTTCACAGTATCGAATTAGGGTTTCTCTATACAGGAAAAATTGACCAACAAGACCTATACCATTAAACTCGGGATGACCTGAGGAATCGAACCATGGTTTCAAATGTTATTTATATTATGTATGTTGCGTTTTTGATATTTGCCAGGAACCTTGCGTCGAACAAACGGCCAACTAAATATTCAAAAGCGAAGAAGATGAAGTCTCCGCGGTGAAGAAGCGAGTCGGGAGGCGGCAGTGTGAAAATCCACTAAGCCGTTCTCAAACGGATATACACATGGCGTAGTGGTCGGTGTTGGTTCTCAAGGTGAAGCGGGTCATTCGATCCTATGGGCACCGGTTTGCATTCTTTTTCCAAAACTTGCTTATTTTCTATATTTTCCATATTTTTCATATTTTCAATATTTTGCATTATTTTAATTTCTTTTCATATTTTTTATTTTAAAAATTACCAAAAACATTTTTCTTTTACATTATTTTCATAAAATCTTTATTTAATTTAATAAATTAAAAAACATATTTTGCATGCATATTTATTTTATCTATATTTTAGCATTTAAATCATTATAAATTGCATTTTAATTATTAAATCTTTTCAAAAATCCCAAAAATTATTTTAATATATTTATATTATTTCCAGCATGCATTAATTTTCTCATATTAAAATTGCATTTTTCTAACATTTCATCTTATTTCGATTTCATCATATTTTAGATCTCTTATTCTTTCACGGGTTGCTCCGATTCGGACGTTTTCTTTTATCGTTTATTTTTCCAATAATGTAACTGCTCATGGGATGTAATAGTCTAATTTAGGATTTTATTTTCCGCATTTTAAATTATGTATCTTCCCAAAGCCATGTAATAGCGTGGGACATTTACCTTTCGCACTTTACATTCGCATTTTACTTTCCGCACCCTTATCAATTGCTAGTAATTAGGCGTGTATGGCAAGATAATAATTGGACATAGCTCACACTAATCTTCAAGATAATATATTACGAATTTGACACTTCTTTCACACACGCACCTTAGGGTAATTCTCTCTCGATGCCTTCGATTCAAAATGGTCATGTCCCTCGAGCGTAGAGGTATTCTAGCACGTTGCCTTCAAAACAAATCATCATAGTCCCTTCGATACAAAGATCATAGACCCACGATGTCGCCTAAGAATACTTGATCTTGACCCTCGATTGTCGCCTCTGAAAATGATGATAGCCCCTTGAATGTGCTAGGATACTTCCTACAAGTTGCCTTCATGACCATCCGATGTCCCTTCGAATGTCCGTTTACATCCAGCGAATGGAGCTACCTACTAACTAATGGTATGGCTGGCTATTCTAAAGGAATGTAGAAGTACAACAAAGCGACCAATTCGAGTAGGTAAATAAGTCTCTTAGTTGCTTGCTCATCAAATGCTTTTCACACCACACACTTGTTTTCAAAGTTCAAACTTTCTTCTCAAAACAAAACATTTCGAACACTTTGCATACACTCCTACATGAGTCATTACAAAGTCAAAGCGAAATGCCTTTTTCAAAACATTTTGTCAAACACACGAGAAAGCAATTTTAAAAGTTATCTAAGAGCAACTAAGAGCCGTAGAATAAGCTGCGGATGGAAAGGGTGCTAATACCTTCCCTTTTCATAACCATTCTCCCGAACTCGAGAATCTAACGAAGGTCTTTTACATTACTTTTACCTTCCCTTAATTGGATAAAAATAAAAGTCGGTGGCGACTCTTGCTATCCGCACATTTGGATACAAAATCCTACAAAGTCGAGTTCAAGTACCACAGGCTGGCGACTCTGTTGAGACAATCACCAAAGAGAATTGCCTTAGGGATTTCTAGATAACTTTTATTGCTTTTGTTTGACTTGTATGCTTTATCTTTAAGGGTTGCTTGGGTATTATATTGTTGGGGATCCTACACCGGATCGGGTTTCCTTTTAGGTAAGTGGCATTAGATCATCGCGACCGCTGGGCGTATAACTACGCGGTCAACATGATGGCTACGTTAGCGTGACACTTTGGTTGTCCCGATACTCTTCATTCCCAAGTTGAAGAAAGTATTTGGCTTCTGCGTGGTGTCATCAGCGCTAACTAAACTTTTAGAACCTTAATTGACCCATCTTGGCCATTAGAAGGTAGTGAGATGGCGGCTTTGGTGTAGACCGAGGTTGGTTGATACTCGATGCTACGCTCATTGAGATTAGACTTTTGGGACATTTTCGATCGACCACTTGGCGTCGTATTGAAATAAGCGCCTACGAAAGATCGTGATATGAGATTCCTAGAACCGGTTACTATTATAGGACGGGATGAACCAACTCAAACTTTTGGTGGGGTAATCACCTATACCTCATGCAAGCAAGCTCATTGTGTGAATTGTTTGTGTGTGCTAAACATGACATCATGACATCATTCGCATTGCATATCATTTCTAACTATTTCAAGGACCTAGGGTTTATCTTTGCTCTGTTTTGTAGGGATTATGGCTTCTAGAAAGACTATCCGAATCAACTTCATGGGTATCCTTCTCAACTCAAAGAATTGGTTTGAAATTCCGACCATGCTCGGTTCATCAAAAGACATGGTTATCTACTTGATTTGGTTATCTCGGTTTGAAGAAGATATGATGCATGTCTATTCGGTTCTTTGATCAAACACCATTGCTTTACCTTTCCATTATCGGTTGGTTCCTACCTTGGAAGAGTTCTCTAAGCTACTTGGGTACCTATTCTTGACCAAATGCCATTCACGGTTTAGAAAAGGTTCCTAAGTGCGAAGACATTACATGTGCCCATCTTAAGCGCTCAGACATTGAAGCCAATTGGGAAACAAGAAGTGGAGTTAAGGGTTTACTTTCCAAGTTCTTAATTCAGAAAGCCCGAGAATTCCTCAAAGTTATGAGTTTCCATGCATTTGAAAACATTGTGGCATTGCTAATTTATGGTTTGGTTCTATTTCCTAACTCGGATCAATTCATAGACATCAATGCCATCAAATTATTCCTCACCCGCAATCCTGTGCCTACTTTACTTGGAGATATTCTACATTCTCTCCACACCCGTACTACTAAAAGACAAGGAACTCTCATGTGTTGTGTACCGTTACTTTCCAGGTGGTTTATTTCGCACCTTCCTCCATCAGTTTTGAAGAATGAACAAAGGTTGAGATGGTCTCAAAGGTTGATGTCACTCTCTCATTCAGATATCCGTTGGAGCCTTTTCTCTCAAAAGGACTTCACATTCATTGAGCGTTGTGGAGAATTCCCTAATGTACCACTACTTGGTATAAGGGGAGGTATCACCTACAACCCTTCTCTAGCTTTACGTCAGTTTGGTTTTGCTCGAAAGGATGGTCCGCATGATATGCTTCTCCAAGATGTTGTGTTCGACTACAACCACGATCTCGAGTGCAAGCGAAGGTTTATACATGCTTGGGGCATGGTAAAGAAGGCGATACCAAGACTTTGGGGCACCGAACTCCATTCCTTGGGAACCTTACCTCAAATGGGTGCGAGCTCGAGCTCAAAACCTCATGATGCCATTCACGCTGTTTTACCGGTAATTATGGAACTGTTGCTATAGGTGACATACCTATCTTGTTCTTCATCGACATGCCTACGATTTTGAAGACTTGAAGAGATCACGGATTCATTAAAGAAGAAAGGGATACCTTTGAAGCTCAGTGTTATGCAAGTGAGAAGAAAGTTCTAGAGTTGACCAAGCTACTTCACGAGGAGCGAAATATCAACGCTTACATCGGCACCAAGAGGAAGCGCCCATGGGAGACTTAGAGCTTTAGGATGTTTATGTTTTCTTTTATTGCTTTGAACTATCTCTTGTACTTAAAAAGAAAAAGAATAATGAGAAGTACTAATAAATGTTTGTTCATTGCTTGTTTAACAAATTTAAATCTCTTAGGTCCTTGAAAACATTGCATTGCATTCGCATAAACATCACATAGCATAGCATAACATTGCATCACAGGTACATTGGAGATTGGTTTTCTCATTTGCTCGCTATTTATTTTAGCGAAATGGCTCTTGAGCAGTGTCAAAGATCTCAAGCTCGAATGCTCGGTTTCAGCAGATGTTTACACTTGGTCCAAGGCCAAGAAGATCTGAAGAAGCTCATCAACAAGAAGAAGAAGGTTGTTGGTCTCCTCGACATGGGTAGGCGTTTCAAAGGGGTCCTAAGGTGGTCGGCCGTATTGAGCTCTCGAAGGAAGTGTCCATACGAGGGAGTACCAAGGGTGATGAAGGTGAGCAGCATGAACCAAAGAAAGGAGGAGAGGATCACTCGACTATAGCCAACACGATGAAGATGACAAGTACAAGCAACTTGAAGACCGTCTGAATCTTGTGGAAAACACGAAGATGTCCGGGCTGAACTTTGATGATCGAGTCTTGTTCACGGGTTGTGATTCCTCCCAAATTCAAAGTTCCTACTTTTGCCAAGTATGATGGCATGTCTTGCCCTAAGTGCATTTGAAGTCCTATGTCCGAAGATCAATCCCGCTGATGACGAAAGTTGTGGATGCACTATTTTCAAGAGAGTTTGTCGGAACCAGTTGGAATGGTACTATCGGCTAGAGAATGACCGTATCCGTGCTTGGGTGATTTGGTGATGCTTTCTGAGACAATATGAGTACAATCTTGAATTGACACCCACTCGCATGCAACTACAAAGCATATCTATGGGTCGTGATGAGAAGTTCAAGGAGTATGCTCGAAGTGGAGAGATCTAGCGGTGAGTTCAACCACCCTTGTCCATAGGGAGTTGGTTGATATGTTTATGGGAACAGACAGGCCCATTCTTCAATCATCGATTGGAAATTCTTCATCCGGATTCACCAAGCTGATATTGATGACGCATTGAAGGTGGTATCAAGAGTGGGAAGATCCATGTAGAGACATCTTGAATCTTTGCGAAGAGATCTTTTGGTGCTAAGAAAAAGTTAATCTTGTGTATGGTCGAAAAGCCGAGCCAAGACCGACCGTGCTCAATCGTGGGGCGGTTGTGATCTCGATCCTACATCGGCACAACCTCGGTGAGACAACGCGTGCGAGCAGCGCCCGAAGGCGATTTAAGATCAACATGCCATTGTCGCAAGCCTTGCAACACATGTTGAAAGCGGTGATTACTTGAGGATCCTCCTCGAATGTCAACACTTCCTCTCCAGTACAATCCTAATGCTAAGTGTGCTTACCATTCCAATAGCCAGCACGATCGACAATTGTTGGGCTCGAAGAACAAGATTCAAGATATGATTGAAGCTAAGCGATTGAATTTGATCCTCTGTTGAGACTCGAATGTGATCAACGCGCCTATGCCTAACCATGACAAGGTTCCAATCTTTGTTGGTGACGATACTTATGTTTTCAACATAGATGACTTGACCATTCCTCGATGGTATTAAGAAGAATTTGTTGCAAGCGGTGTCAATCCAGGATGCCCGAGAATTGTCGTTGGTGCCCATCGCACGATGGTTGTGCTTGGTTGAGAAGGCGTGTTCGATGCATGATGGATAACCGTGAGATACTATTTACGAAACCACATGCGAACGTGAAGAAATGTCTAAGTTGAAGATTGACAATGCGAAACTGTACCATCATGTGGGATACCTTGGGGCAGCCAAGTGGAAAGTATGATTACATGGTGAAGTACACATCACGATAGTTACAAGATTCCTATTGAAGATGTTAAGGCAACGGATGGGGTGACGATTTCCCAGAAGATTATGCCGATGTTAACACTATAAGGATTTCCTCTGCTGATCCTGTGCCCAGGGTGGCACCTCTCATTATCACTTCTCCAAGACCAGTTCCATATTCCTCTGACAAGGCTATCCCTTGGAACTATGGGTGATGTTTACTATCATGGCGTCAAGCAAGACCCTCGACCATTGAAGATCTTACCATTGAAGCTACCATTCGACATTGACAACATCACGGATCCGTAAGGTGACGAGCGGAAGGGTATTCTCTCCGAGATCTCTCCTCCAAAGACACTGCGACTCCAGCTCGCATTCCATTCTCAATCAATATCCCGCTAGAGGAAAGAACCGTGACTCATCACGCTCAACGAAGTACCAAAGGAAGTTCTTGAAGACACCTCAAACAAGAAATGGAGGAAATTCGAAGATTATCAAGAAAGTGACTACAATGTTGTGGAACAATTGGGACAGACTCCGTCCAAGATTTCCATGCTTGCTTTGCTCTTGTGCTCGAGGCTCATGCTAATGCCTTGGTGAAGTTTCTGAAGAATGCTCATGTGCCGCAAGACACTACCACCGACCAGTTCGAAGTTTGTATTGCTAGCCTGGCTGCCAACAACGGCCTAGGCTTCTCGATCTTGATTTGACTCTGGGAAAGAAACACAACAAAGCCTTGCACATCTACATTGAATGCAAGGCGTTACATTGTCTCATGTTTTGGTTGACACGGTTACGCTCGAATATCTTACGAAGCGCTTTTGATCGACTTGATGTCGAAGGGTTGGTTCGAGACCGGTGACATTATCGTGAGAGCTTTTGATGGTTCTAAGCGAGCGTGCTTGGAGAGCTCACCTGCACTGTTAAAGTCGGTTCCCGGACTTTTGACTCTACTTTCTTTGTCATGGACATCCGTCCGACTTATTCTTGCTTACTTGGGCCCTTGGATACATGGGGCGGGCATACCTCTACCTTACATCGAGCTGAAATACCGGTGAAAGGAAGGTTGTCACGGTATGTGGTGAAGAAGAATATGGTCGATCATCTACGATTCCGATACCTCGAGATGGAGGTGAATTCTTGAGACTCCTGTCAAGCTTTTGAAACAATACCCAGTCATGCTGTTGACTCTCCTGTCCTCTGAGGTTACACAAGCTCCGCCTAGGATGGCCTCATTGAAAGATGCTCAAGCTTGTTGAACAAGGAGGTAGCATTTTGGGGTCAGCTCACGATCTTCCTTTCAAATCTAACAAGGGTTTAGGCTTCACCATCAAGGTCGGAAGATGATACGCGCGAGCGTGCCGCCAACTTCCTTTCCATCGGCCAGTGGAATCCATGCTATAGAAGACAACGACAACGACTTGACATCGCAAATGGATCTTCCAACTCGGACAAAGGGCTCGACAATTGGAAGGCGAATACCAATCTCCTTTCGAGAGTAATTGCTCTTGTTTTGTTTTGCTTTTCGTATTTCTTTATGTTTTGAACAATAAACTTTGAAAGCCTAGTGCCTTGCCGGGCATCATGGCTCGTTGCGAGGTTATTATCATCGTTTGCGTATTTTCATTCAATAAATTCGTTGGACTTTTGCATTCAATTGTTTGTTTTCTTTCTTACTTTATCACCCTTGGCTATGTGTTTCTTACACACCCGTGATACAACTGCGAATCACTCGAATCTCGTTAATAACACTATGCTAGCTAAATATGACTTGATAATCCGATCTACCAAGCCGAAGATTGAAGATGAAGTCGAGAGCCAAGAAGAGAGGTTGAGGGTGAAGAGCAAGTTTGTGAAGAAGTGACGAGAGGAGACAAGAGAGGAGCAGTTGGTTAAAGAAAGGTTGGTTCGGATGCTACGAGACTACATTGAGGTTTTGCTTGGTCATACGAAGACATGCGGTTGGACATTGATATTGTGGTACACGATTGCCGACAAAGAAGGTTTTCTCGGTGAAACGAAGGTTCGTCGTATCGTCACGAGATGTCGAGAGAAAATCAAAGCCGAAGTTATGAAGCAGTTCAACGCTGGTTTCTTAGTTGTCACTTCCTATCCCCAGTGGGTTGCTAATGTGGTACCCGTGCCTAAGAAGGATGGTAAAGTACGAATGTGTGTGGATTACAGAGATCTAAACAAAGCAAGTCCGAAGCGATTTCCCACTTCCTCATATTGATGTTACGGTTGACAACACCTCGGCATAAGGTTTTCTCCTTCATGGATGGTTTCTCCGGTTACAATCGGATCAAAATGGCTCCGAAGACATGGAAGACTACTTTTGTTACGGTGGGGCACTTTTTACAAGGTTATGCCGTTCGGACCGCGAGGCGCCACTTACGGTGCTATGGTTACATTATTTCATGACATGATTCATCACGAGATAGAGGTCTATGTTGGCGACATGATAGCTCGATCACGGTGAAGAAGAACATCTTGATCATTTGCGGCTGTTTGAAGAAGTCGAGACTTAATCCCAACAAGTGCACCTTTGGTCGGATCCGGAAAACTCCTAGGGTTTGTTGTCGATGGAGGAGGTATTGAGGTTGACCTGCGGTTAAGCCATTCAAGAGATGCCGGCTCCCGAGAGAAGGAAGTCGGGGTTTCTTGGGCGATTGAACTACATTGCGATTCATTGCACATTTGCGCTACTTGTGAGCCAATCTTCAAGTTACTAAAGAAAGATCAAGTAGTGGAATGGAGCGACAATTGCCGATCGCTTTTGACAAAATCAAGGAGTACCTACAAAATCCTCCTATCCACGATGCCTGCGAAGGAAGACCTCTTATCATGTACTTGTTAGAGAACTCAATGGGGTGTGTGTTGGGGCAACATGGCGAGTGCAGTCGAGAGCATGCAATATACTACCTTAGCAAAAGTTTACCGTGAAAAACAACTCACGGCTCGAGAAAACTTGCAACGCTTTGGCTTTCGCCGCTAAGGCGATATATGTTGACTCACACTACCTTGTTGATTTCAAGATGGATCCGATAAAATACATATTTGAGAAACCACTCTCTCGGAAGAATAGCAAGATGGCAAATGATCTTGACCGAATATGACATCGATACACTTCTCGAATCAAAGGAAGTGTAGTAGCCGATCATTTGGCTCATCAAGCCGTAGATGACTATCGATCTATGCGGTTCAATTTCGAGACGAAGATGTTTTACTAGTTCTGATTGTGAAGAACCGAGGCCAGACGAAGGACACGAACAAGGATCCCGATGGACCATGGTTTTGATGGAGCCTCAACGCACGGCAATGGCATTGGCGCCATCATTACATCCCTACAGCGGACATCGCCCTTCACCGCCGATTATGTTTGATTGCACTAACAACATGGCGAATCTGACGTGCATCATGGGTCTTAAAGCTGCTATAGACTTAAGAATCAAGTTCTTACAAGTGTATGGAGACTCGACTTTAGTGATCGGTCGGATTAAGGCGAGTGGGATCTGAAGCATCCGAATCTCATTCGTATCGAGAGCATGTTTTGAGTTTGATCCCTACTTGAAGAGATTACTTTTGATCACATTCCACGAGAAGAAAATCGGTTGGCGGCGCATTGGCTACTATGTCGTCTATGTTCAAGGTTAGATGGGACAACGAGGCTCCCCGGATCATCATTGAGAAGTTTGACGAACCGGTATTGTTATGAGCTTGATACGGAAGAAAACCTTGGTACTATGGCGTGAAGAGGTATCTTGAGACTCGGGAATATCCCGAGGGCATCATTAATGATAAGAAGTTCATGAGAAGATTTGCTTCAAATTCTTTCTCAACAACGACATCTTATACAAAGCGCAACCACGACTTGTGCTTACTCATTGTGTGACGAAAGACAATGCGTATCATGGAAGAGTTACGAAGAATTTGGTACCCTCCGATGGACACACCATGGCTAAGAAGATTTTGAGACAGGTTACTATTGGTCTACCATGGGCGATTGTCACCTTCGCTCGATCTTGTCACAAATGCGGTTATGCCGACAAAGTACCGTACCTCGGTACCTCGAATGTTTTAACTTCTCCGTGGCCTTTTGCAATGTGGGGCATTGACATGATCGGAGAAATCAAGCCCACGGCTCCCAATGGACATCGTTTCATCCTTGTGGCAATTGATTATTTCACCAAGTGGGTAGAAGCGACCTCGTTGCATCATTACCAAGAATGTTGTGGCTCGATTTATCAAACATAATCTTATCATCGGTATGGCACTCCAGAAAGGATTATCACGGATAACGGTTCCAATCTCAACAACAAGATGATCACCGAACTCTGCCGCATTCAAGATCAAGCATCACAATTCTTCTCCATATCGGCCTAAGATGAACGGTGCAGTGGAAGCCGCCAATAAGAACATTAAGAAGATCATCTGAGAAGATGGCGTGACTTACAAAGATTGGCACGAGATGTTACCATTTGCTCTCCATGGTTATCGCACTTGACCTGAGCGTCAGCGAGGGGCAACCCCTTCTCTCTTGTATACGGTATGGGCCGTCTTACCCATCGAGGTTCGGATACCCTCAACGAGTCCTCCAGGCGAGAGTTAGGTGAAGGCGATTGGGTTGAGAATCGCCTTGACCAGTTAATTTGATTGATGAGAAGCGACTCGTCCATCGCCATGGACAGTTATCGAAATGAATGATCGAGCATTTAACAAGAAGGTCAAGCACCGAGTCTACCAAGTCGGTGATCTAGTAGTCAGCGCATCATTCTTCCACAAGGTGATCGAGGGGCAAATGGACTCCCACTTATGAGGGACCATTTGTAGTCAAGACGATATTTTCGGGACTATGATACTTAGCACCATGGATGGTGAAGACTTCCACACCGTGAGCGAGACATAGTCAAAAATACTACGCATAAAGAGACCCGCTAGGTCGGTAGCCTAGGCAAAAATAAGGGCATCTGGCGAACCAAAAGGTTCGGGCAAAGTTAAGGATATATACAAAACTTGTACACCAGTCGAAAACACGAAAAGCGGCTTGGGCAAAAAGGTATCGGTGGTGAAAACCGAAAGGCGGTCTAGGCAAAAGTTAGGGATTTAAGCGTCGACCATGTCTCTTCGGATCATACTTCGACTACTATCGGCATTCAAGATTCAAATGGCGAAGATCACTCACTTTCTCTACTGCAAGGAGATGAGATAGTCGAAATGTATGAGTACTAGCATGGTTGGAACCTAACAAGATTGTTTCCGCATAGCTTTTTACCTTTCTTGTGTACAAACTACTTGGCCATACGCCACCTTGCAAATAAATGCAGCTTCTTTCTCTTTACAATTTCTATTGTTGTTATTTGCAATAAGTCCAACGTTTGCTTTGAATGACTATACGCATTTGACAATAAGAATCTAATCACAAACATACGAAAAGTGAACATACAAAGGTACTTACTACAGGTTCCAGGAATTGGGATGACGACGAAAGTCACCAAGTAGTTCCCCACAGAGCATAAAGGTGTCACTCACACACACCTTCCCAGTGAGTATATGTTAATCCACAGCGGTGATTCCACTCAACCGACAACGTTACATGATCTCTCACGTAACACTTCATCCCAGTGGATATTTCTCAATCCTCCCCTTGTCCCGCGGGTATCGGACACAAGACTTGGTCGATAGTGTATCGGAGGAAACATACACCTTTATTCCCGGCCGGAGATTACAACGGACTCAGACTCTTCTAGCCGGTCTCTCAACAACTATCAAATGCTCTCTGAGATCTACACTCGAACCCCGGTGGCGCCTCTCAAATTTCCTCAGCAGGATCTACATACAAGGTCCCCAACGGACCGCCTTCCAGATTCTCCTCAGCAGGGTCTATGAGATCTCCAACAACGAGCTTCTCCAATCTCTACTTTCCTCGACAATATCTAGGCCCAAGACTTGGTCAGATAGTGCATCGGAAGAATCCAGGATATCTTTCTTCTCTTTCAAAAGCGGGGTTCTCACCTACTCAATTCCCCAAGCAGAAGTCAGAAATCTTCGAACAGAGCATCCGCATCTTCTTCAAGATGGATATGTTTTGAAATATCACAACATCAACATTCATACATTACTCATAAAGTCATAATTCATGCATATGTCATTCATACACATTGTCATGCATCATACTTTGCATAAAACTAACAAATATTCTATCGAAGTTTCTCTTGTTTTCTCCAAAAGCAGTGTGATCACTTATGCAAAAGCAGGTCGAGATTAAGCCCGAGCCGGGAAAACTATCTGAAAGACCGCCTCCGACGGTGGTCGAGATTAAGCCCCAAGCGGAAAACTATCCGAAAGATCACCTCGGTTATCCTCCGATAACAATGGATCAACACCGATGCTGCAGGAAGCTATCCACATTCTTGCCAATTACAATCTCCCTCAGAGTAATCGACACGAAGATTTATTCTGACAGCAACTGCAGAGTCTAGCGTACGACTCAGTTGCTTTGGATGGCATCTTAAGCCCATCTCCGACTACTTGTCAACATTTCTTCACTTTCAGAATGCTGCATATATGGTTAAAAATCAATACAAACCAATAACCTCATTCAAAGTGAACACGAAGTCTAACGTACGACTCCCTTCGGATGGCATCTTAAGCCCATCTCCTCTCCATTTCAGGAACATCTACAGAGTCTAACATATGGCTCGCTCCCCAGCATCGACCTTTCCAGATGGCATCTTAAGCCTATCTCCGTCAGCTCTCCTATTTAACGAATCCGAGTCTAGCGTACGACTCGTTCCCCAGCGAAGTCTCCAACTTCTCCAAATGGCATCTGTAAGCCCATTCCGCGCCGCCACCCGATGGCAGTGCAAATTTTCGGTGTACTCGGTGTTCAATCATCTTCTACCTCCAGGTCACGAAAGACAAGCGTGTCAATCTAACCCTCCGGTATAAGAAGATTGAACAAGGGCAGCTGTCATACCCCAAAATTTGCCCTCCATCTTCTCAAAAGATTTCACACATCCATGCTCAAGGATTCCTCAAGAGTTGATCAGACAAACTCTCTCCTAGACAATCAACCCAAACTAGGGTTTGGTATTTCTCAAGTCAAGATGGATTTCCAACATCTTCAATGGCCTTCATGCCTCCTCATATGCTTCAAAGATTCTCCATGTCAAGTTTCAAGCCTCACAAGTCAAGTTTCCTCAGACAATTGCTCAGATGGTTGAAAATCGGGTGTATTGGACAAAAAGTCAACTGTGGTCAACATACAGTCAAAACTTCTTATTTTTGGTCAACATCCTCATTTTGAAGTAACATTCATCATTTGATCAAGGGTTGATCATGATTCATCAAGAAAACTCAAGATTTGCTCAAAAGTCAAACTTTCTAAATTAGGGTTTCTAGATGAAAAGTCAACTGAACTTTGACTGATCATAACTTTCTCATACTTTCTCAAAAATTTTCCCACCACCTCTTGTTTTGAAGGAAATTCAATTCTCTACAACTTCATGTCTCACAAGAATGTCCAAAAAATGCTTCATTTGAGAGGTATAGCTCAAAACATTACAGGTCATTTTCAAAGTCAACAAAAAGTCAACTTTTTGTTTTGAAGATATTTTGAGCATGGTAACTCAAATTGAGATGAGACCAAAGACATTGGTTAGAGGACTCTTAGAGCTTTCCAAAAAGTCCAAGAACTCTCAAAAATGTGGAAAAATGAGCAAGATACACTATCCACAAGTTGGGCAATTTTGGAAGAATGCACAAAGAGAGATACTTCAAAAAATCAAATCTTTTGCAAATGGGCCTACTTTTTCTTCATCCTAACTTGTTCCTCAAGCAATTAGGAGTGTCCAAGCCCAAAGCCACGAATTTTTGATTTATTTTTCTATTTAATTTGTAATTTATTCATTTAAATGCAAATTAAATCTTAAAATAAATTATAAAATTGAAATTAATGGCAAAGATTGATTTTATTCTTTCCTTAAGGTCCAATTAACTCACAAATGCCAGCAATTTCGAAATTGGATCAAATTTGGCAAGATTGGATTGAAATTGGACAAATTTGAAAATTTGATTTCATGAGAATATCAAAATTTGATTTCCATTGAATGTTGATCAATTCTTTCCAAAAACCATTCCAAATCCATCCAGTATAAATATATGATGCATACCTATCAAGAGAGGACGAAAAAATTGGCTCAGAAACCCTAATCCAAACTCAAAGAAATCGTGTTCTTGAAGCAATTGACAATCCTTGTTCTAGCTCGTTTCAATCGGTTTTGAGGTGTCAAACACATTCCTTGATACCCCAGGAGTGATTCCAGATACTTACATTGCCAAAATACATCCAGAATCAAGAAATACGATTTCGGTTTGTTCATCTTTTTTCCAAATTCGATTTCTGTTTTTCATGCATTTTTAACACATTTGTTCGTTGTTTTTGTGATTAGTAGGAAGATTGCAAGCGATCTGGGTTGTTTGATTGAGTTTCCATGGCTTAGAACTCGTATTGCCATTGTTAGGGTTCCTGGTATCGAATTAGGGTTTCTCTATACAGGAAAAATTGACCAACAAGACCTATACCATTAAACTCGGGATGACCTGAGGAATCGAACCATGGTTTCAAATGTTATTTATATTATGTATGTTGCGTTTTTGATATTTGCCAGGAACCTTGCGTCGAACAAAGACCGACGCTAACTTCAAATATTCAAAAACGAAGAAGATGAAGTCTCCCGCGGTGAAGAAGCGAGTCAGGAGGCGACGCGTGTGAAAATCCACTAAGCCCGTTCTCAAACACAGATATACACATGGCGTAGTGGTCAGCGTGTTGGTTCTCAAGGTCTGAAGCCAGGGTCCCGAGTTCGATCCCTATGGGCACCAGTTTGCATTCTTTTTTCCAAAACTTGCTTATTTTCTATATTTTCCATATTTTTTCATATTTTTCAATATTTTGCATTATTTTAATTTCTTTTCATATTTTTTATTTTGCATTAAAAATTACCAAAAACATTTTTTTCTTTTTACATTATTTTCATAAAAATCTTTATTTAATTTAATAAATTAAAAAAACATATTTTTGCATGCATATTTATTTTTATCTATATTTTAGCATTTAAATCATTATAAATTGCATTTTAATTATTAAATCTTTTCCAAAAAATCCCAAAAAATTATTTTAATATATTTATATTATTTCCAGCATGCATTAATTTTCTCATATTAAAAATTGCATTTTTTCTAACATTTCATCTTATTTCGATTTCATCATATTTTCCGATCTCTTATTCTTTCACAGGTTGCTCCGATTCGGACGTTTTCTTTTTATCGTTTATTTTTCCAATAATGTAACTGCTCATGGGATGTAATAGTCTAATTTAGGATTTTATTTTCCGCATTTTAAATTATGTATCTTCCCCAAAGCCATGTAATAGCGTAGGACATTTACCTTTCCGCACCTTTACATTCCGCATTTTACTTTCCGCACCCTTATCAATTGCTAGTAATTAGGCGTGTATGGCAAGATAATAATTGGACATAGCTCACACTAATCTTCAAGATAATATATTCTGAATTTGACACACTTCTTTCACACACGCACCCCTTAGGGTAATTCTCTCTCGATGCCTTTCGATTCAAAATGGTCATGTCCCTCGAACGTAGAGGTATTCTAGCACCGTTGCCTTCAAAACAAATCATCATAGTCCCTTCGATACAAAGATCATAGACCCACGATGTCGCCTACGAATACTTGATCTTGACCCTCGATTGTCGCCTACGAAAAATGATGATAGTCCTTGAATGTGCTAGGATACTTCCTACAAGTTGCCTTCTATGACCATCCGATGTCCCTTCGAATGTCCCGTTTACATCCAACGAATGGAGCTACCTACTAACTAATGGTACGGCTAGTGCTATTCTAAAGGAATGTAGAAGTACAACAAAACGACCAATTCTGAGTAGGTAAATAAGTCTCTTAGTTGCTTGCTCTATCAAATGCTTTTCACACCACACACTTGTTTTCAAAGTTCAAACTTTCTTCTCAAAAACAAAACATTTCCGAACACTTTGCATACACTCCTACATGAGTCATTACAAAGTCAAAGCGAAATGCCTTTTTCAAAACATTTTGTCAAACACACAGAAAGCAATTTTAAAAAGTTATCTAAGAGCAACTAAGAGCCCGTAGAATAAACTGCGGATGGAAAGGGGTGCTAATACCTTCCCTTTTCATAACCATTCTCCCGAACTCAGAATCTAACGAAGGTCTTTTTCTGTTACTTTTACCTTCCCTTAATTGGATAAAAATAAAAGTCGGTGGCGACTCTTGCTATCCGCACATTTGGATACACAAATCCTACAAAGTCAGTTCACCGTACCACACCTGGTTACCATAGTTTTCAGGCCAATCAAATATAACAACACAACATAAATAAAATCATCACAAATTGGCTAAAGCCTATCGTCGCTTTTGGTATAAAAGCCCATCGTCACAAACATAGTCACATCATATTTGCATTAAGCATTTCATCAAATTCAAATCATCGCAAAACTCATCATTTATATTCATCGCATGATTATCATGAAATTATCACGTCATATTCATTTCATGTTCATCATAAAGATCATCACCAAACAAAACATCATATTCATCGCAATTCCGTATAATCTATCAATTAAAACCCAACGCCAAACAACTCAATCATAAACATAATCGACTCCATGAGACACGACTATGTTATGCATGTGGTACCCGTCGCTTTGTCCATAATTAGGAACATTTGGCATAAAGCCCATCGTCGCTTGGCATAAAAGCCCTCGTCGCTTGACATAAAAGCCCTCGTCGCCAATGCAATGTATGTGACTCGACAATAAAAACAACACAACAAAAATATCATCCCCGCTCTTCAAAATTGACATAAAGTCCACGTCGCCATATTCATCCACATCAAGATAAATATATCATCGCGTCGCATATCATCAAGTATTCGTTAATAAATACACCGTCGCAAACATAATGTTTAATTACACCACATCATTATCAATTTATTCACCAAATTCCAAATACGGAAAAAATAGTAACATCAATAATCGTCGTGAAAGCCATTCCTAATAACCGGCATTAATCATAATCGTCAACACCCCAATATTATCCAAGGTTTTATATGCAAAATCAGAGTAATTTAAAATTTCATAAATTCAATACTGAGGCGTCACACCTTCAAAACCAAATCACTTTAATTAGTTTGCTTTAAAGTATTAATCTCGGATACATAGCATCCTCGAAAATCATAAATTAAATCTTAGAAATTAAAACACCATCTTTATTAAACCTCTTCATCAAATCATATTTTCATAAGGTATGATTCTTATTCACAAAGGGAAAGACAACAAAAGAACAACAACAAGACAACACAAATATTCCCCCCGAGTGCTACGTATCAGAGCGACACCGACTCGACTAATAGCAGCTATAATCTCCGTCTTCATAACCTGCACGTTACCGTATAAAGGTAGCGTAAACAAGTAAAGGGTGAGATACTGCAAAACATATAATTAAAGGCATGATAACATATATATATATATATATATATATATATATATATATATATATAATTTTGGAATCATAAAAGATATAGGTTAGTAAGTGCATTCCAACACATATCCAAATCTCACTCATTTTAATCGTCATTCTAATGTATATAATCAACACTTTATCGCCATAACCTCATCGACATAAATCATCACAACAACACATAAACTTTCATCACCACGAAATCATCACAAGTCAATACGTCACTAATCAACACGACAATCATAAACGACAACATCAAACAACAACATCAAACAATGCTAATAACATAAGCAACAAAACTTTGGAGTATAACTCCCATCATGGTTGCCAACAAGGCCGTCCTGGTTACCATAGTTTTCAGGCCAATCAAATATAACAACACAACATAAATAAAATCATCACAAATTGGCTAAAGCCTATCGTCGCTTTTGGTATAAAAGCCCATCGTCACAAACATAGTCACATCATATTTTCATTAAGCATTTCATCAAATTCAAATCATCGCAAAACTCATCATTTATATTCATCGCATGATTATCATGAAATTATAACGTCATATTCATTTCATGTTCATCATAAAGATCATCAGCAAACAAAACATCATATTCATCGCAATTCCGTATAATCTATTCATGGCATGAGATGTTACCATTTGCTCTTCATGGTTATCGCACTACAGTACGTACATCAACAGGGGCAACCCCTTTATCTCTTGTATACGGTATGGAAGCAGTCCTACCCATCGAGGTTCAGATATCCTCCACCAGAGTCCTCCAGGATGCAGAGTTAGGCAAAGACGATTGGATCCAGACTTGCCTTGACCAGATCAACTTGATTGATGAGAAACGACTCGCGTCCATCTGCCATGGACAGATCAATCAGAAACGAATGATCAGAGCATTTAACAAAAAGGTCAAGCATCGAGTCTACCAAGTCGGTTATCTAGTAGTCAAGCACATCATTCTTCCACAAGGTGATCCCAGGGGCAAATGGACTCCCACCTATGAGGGACCATTTGTAGTCAAGACAGTATTTTCCGGTGGAGCTATGATACTTAGCACCATGGATGGTGAAGACTTCCACACCCTGTGAACGCAGACGTAGTCAAAAAATACTACGCATAAAAGAGACCCGCTAGGCCGACTGACCTAGGAAAAAATAAGGGCATCCTGGCGAACCAAAAGGGTTCGGGCAAAAGTTAAGGATATATATAAAACATGTACACCCGGCAAGTCGAAAACCTGCAAAGGCGGCTTGGGCAAAAAAGGGTATCCCGGTAGACTGAAAACCTGAAAGGGCGGTCTAGGCAAAAGTTAGGGATTTAAGCGTACGACTATGTCTCGTCCAGATCACTTATCTACAGACTACTATCAGCAATCAAGGTTTAAATGGCGAAAATCAATTCACTCACTTTCTACTGACAGCAAGGAGATGAGATAGTTGAAATATATGAGTACTAGCATAGTTGGAACTTAACGAGATTGTTTCCGCATAGCTTTTTACCCATTTCTTGTGTATAAACTACTTGGCCATACGCCACATTTCAAATTAATACAAGTTCTTTCTCTTTACAATTTTTACTATTATTGTTTGCATAAAGTCCAACGTTTGCTTTGAATGATTATATGCATTTGACAATAAAAATCTGTTTACAAACATGCGAAAAGTGAACGAACAAGGATAATTACTACAAGCTTTAGGAATTGAGATGATGACGAAAGTCACCAATACATTTCCCCGCAGAGCACGATCCCCACAGAGTTGTCGCCCACTACAAACCTTCCCCAGCAGAATGCACATTTCCCTCCACTAGTTCAAACATTCCAAGCTTCATCACGTTAGTCCCTGAGCAGTGATTCCAACCAGCTGAACCCTGTTACATCAGTCTCCAAGCAGTAACGATTCGTCACCAACAGAGGTATCCCTAGCAGAATATCTCTCAACGATCATCGTTCCCCTGGCAGTAGCAGTATCTAGACTTGAAACTTGGTCAGATAGTGCATTGGAGGAAACCTACATTTTATTCCCCATCCAAAGGTCTCAACGGGCTCCAGATCCCCCAGCCTTGTCTCCTAGAAACAACCAAATGCTCTCCAGCAAGGATCTACGCGCAAGATCCCCAATAGAGCGCCTCTTAAATCTTTCCCCAACAGGGTCTACGCACAAGATCCTCGGTAGGGTACCCCTTGATCTCTACTATCCTTAACAATATCCAGGCTCAAGACTTGATCAGATAGTACATCGGAGGAATCAAGGATATCTTTCTTCTCTTTCAAAAGCAGGGTTTCCATTCGCTTCGTCCCCAAGCAGAGGCCAGAAATCCCCAAGCAGAACGTCCGTGTCTTCTTTAAGATGGATATGTTTTGAAATACCACAACATCCATCATTCATACATTACTCATAAAAGTCATGATTTGTGCATATGTCATTCGTACACATTACATCATGCATCATAATCTGCATAAGACTAATGATATTCTATCGAAGTTTCTTTTGTTTTTCCCAAAACAGGTGAAAGTCACTTCCGATAACAGGTCCAGGATTAATGCCCGAAGCCAGACGAGAAACCCTATCCGAACGACCGCCCTAGTTGTCCTCCGACAACAAATCCAGGATTAATACCCGAAGCCAGATGGGAAACCCTATCCGAACGATCGCACAAGTTATCCTCCGATAACAGGCATTGGATCAATACCCGAAGCACAACAGGGAAGCTGTCCATATTTTGCCGACTATTATCCTCTCAGAGTAATCAAGACGAAGATTTATTCTGAATCTCTTTTATTATCAACAGCAACTACAGAGTCTAGCGTACGACTCAATTGCCTTGGATGGTATCTTAAGCCCATCTCCGACTACTTGTCGACCTCTCTCCACCCTCAGAATGCTGCATATTTGGTTAAAAAACCAATACAAACTAATAACTTTATTCAAAAACGGGTGCAAAGTCTAACGTACGACTCCCTCCGGATGGCATCTTAAGCCCATCTCCGAAGACTCTCCTATTTAGACAGCATTCTTGAGTCTAGCATACGACTCATTCCCCGGCGAAATCTCCAACTTCTCCAAATGGCATCTGTAAGCCCATTCCCGCATCATCAGCCAACAGCGAGTGCAAATTTTCAGGTGTACTCGAGTGTTCAATCATCTTCTACCTCCAGGTCACGAAAGGCACGCGTGCCAATCTAACCCTTCCAGTACAAGAAGATTGAACAGGGGCAGCTGTCATACCCCAAAAGTTTCCCTCCTACATCTCAAGACTTTTCATACATCCATGCTTAAGGGTTCCTCAAGGGATGATCAAACAAGCCCTCTCCTAGACAATCAACCCAAACTAGGGTTTGGCAATTCTCATATCAAAATGGACTTCCAACATCTCCAATGATCATCATGCCTCCTCATATGCTTCAAAGAATCTCCATGTCAAGTTTCAAGCCTCACAAGTCAAGTTTCCTCAGACAATTGTTCAGATGGTTGAAAATCAGTTGTATTGGACAAAAAGTCAACTGTGGTCAACATACAGTCAAACTTCCTGATTTTTTGTCAACATCCTCATTTTGAAGTCCAATTCATCATTTGATCAAGGGTTGATCATGATTCATCAAGAAAACTCAAGATTTGCTCAAAAGTCAAACTTTCCAAATTAGGGTTTTTCAATGAAAAGTCAACTGAACTTTGACTGAGCATAACTTCTTCATACTTTCTCAGAATTTTTTTCACCACCTCTTATTTTGAAGAGAATTCAATTCTCTACAACTTCATGTCTCACAAGAATGTTCAAAAAATGCTTCATTTTGAAGATATGGATCAAAACATTACAGGTCCTTTTCAAAGCAACAAAAAGTCAACTTTTTATATTGAAGATTTATTGAGAATGGAAACTCCAATTGAGATGAAACCAAAGAGGTTGTTTAGAGGATACCTAGAGCTTTCTAAAAAGTCCAAGAACACTCAAAAATGTGGAAAATTGAGCAAAATACACCTTGTACAAGTTGGGCATTTATGGACAATTGCACAAAGAGAGATATTTGTCAAAATCCAATTTTTTCCAAATGGGCCTATAATTTTATGATCCAAACTTGATCATAATATTATTTGTAACCTATTGATGCCTTGACACGACCACATTCTATTTTTTTGATTTATTTTTGAATTTAAAAGCATTTAATTCAAATTTAAATTATATAAAATATGAAAACAAGGTATATTTTCAAATGGATTGGATTTTTATCAAACTTGAGGTCCAAGATAGCCCACACAACTTGCCAAATTCGTGCTAGCTCTCATATGGAAGAGAAAATCAAATTTTCAAAAGATTTGATTTGATTTGAAAGGAAATTATTTTGCATTGATTGGCATATCTTTTTTCCTTCTTTTTGCTCTCATTCCTCACTCTATAAATACTCATCACATTGCACAAGACCAAGGACGGAAACCCTAGCCCATACAAGCAACCCTAAAATTCCAAAAAATTCATCAAAGTTGTCAATTTCGAATTTCAAATTCCAGCAGGTTTCAAGGTGTTCTAAGCCTTCCATCGTGTTCCTGAGGTTCCCAAGGATCGATACCAATCCTTACTTGAAGCCAAGACTGCCCAGATCGTGCTCCCTAGCTTGCTCCGGTTTGGTATTCTTTTGAATTTCGATTTCATAAATCCATGCATTGCTAATTGTTTTTGTGTGTTTATTTGAACTCAGGGCATGTATTAGATCACGTTTGAACCATCTCATGCAAGCTTGCACGTATAAAACAGGATCCACCATTGTTAGGGCAATTTTTGTTGTCTGCTTCGTATCTCGTTTTCCAGGCCGATTCAGGGCAAACGGACAACACCATCGTGTTCGCAACCCTCGATTTAGGGGGGTAGGGTCCCCCTTTCCCTTTTATTTGGCTTATTTTGCAGGTTTGAAGATTCTGCTCGCCGGAGAAGATGACCGGAGCTAGGGCTCCGGCGTCGTTGACGTGTGTTGACCGACGAAGGCTAGCGTGGCAATTCCCAGCGATCCGATTCGTCCATCCTTTCAACCTGGATCCCACGCGGCTGACTGTACGTTGAAACCAGAAATCCAGGACACGTATTCGTTTATAATGCCATGTTTCTATTTTCCAAACATCAAATGCACGTTGGCTCAGTGATAAAGGCAAGCAGACTTGAGTTTTCATCCAGAGGTCTCCAGTTCGAATCCTGGCAAGACCATTCTTTTTTTACTCTTTGAAAAACTAACTTATTTTCTTATTTTCTTTAATATTTTTCATCTAATTTAATTTATGTTCAAATAATTTTATCATGCATCTAAAAAACTCCAAAAATATTTCTTTTTTGCATGCGTATTTAATTTAATTATTAATTAATCATTTGGATGACTTTTAATTGTTTTTAAATTACCAAAACGATCCAGAAAATTACCAAAAATTTATCTTATCATATTAATGTCATTACTAATCAAAAACCTTTTTCCTCATTCAAAAATATTTATTTTTACGAACATTTTCTTCTTATGCAATTTTCATTCGTTTTCCGATTATGTATTTGTTCACAGGTTGTAACGTTTCGGACGATTTTTCCTGCTTTTCTTTTTCAATTATGTAATTGCCTATGGGATGTAATAGTTTAATTAGGAATTTTATTTTCCGCACTCCTATTATGTAACTGCCCCAAAGCCATGTAATAGCGTAGGACATTTATCTTTCCGCACTTTACTTTCCGCAATTTACTCTCTGCACCCTAAAAACTGCTAGTAATTAGGCATGTATGGCAAGATAAAATTGAACATAGATCACTCATAATTCCAAGATAAAAATATCCAAATTGACACACTCTTTTCACACATGCACCCCTTAGGGTAATTCTCTCTCGTTGCCTTTACGAATACAAATGGTCATGTCCCTCGAACGTAGAGGTATTCTAGCACCGTTGCCTTCAAAACAAATCATCATAGTCCCTTCGATACAAAGATCATAGACCCACGATGTCGCCTACGAATACATGATCTTGACCCTCAATTTTCGCCTATGAAAAATGATGATAGTCCCTTCGAATGTGCTAGGATACTTCCTACAAGTTGCCTTCCATGACTATCTGATGTCCCTTCGAATGTCCCTTCTACATCCAACGAATAGGTTTACCTACCAACTAATGGTATGGATAGCGCTATTCTAATGGAACGTAAAACAACACGAAAACGACCATTCTGAGTAGGTAATAAAGACTTTTAGTTGCTTGCTCTATCAAATACTTTTCACACCACACACTTTTATCAAAGTTCAAACTCTTTTAAAAAATGGAACATTTCTGAACACTTTGTATACATTCCTACATGAATCATTACAAAGTCAAAGTGAAATTCCTTTTCAAAACATTTTTTCTTTCAAACACACAGAAAGCACCTTTTTGAAAAATGATCTAAGAGCAACTAAGAGCCCGTAGATAACTACGAATGAAAAGGGGTGCTAATACCTTCCCTTTTCATAACCTTCTCCCTTACTCAGAATCTAACGAAGGTCTTTTCCTGTTCTTTTCACCTTCCCTTAATTGGATAAAAGAAAAGTCGGTGGCGACTCTTGCTATCCACACATTTGCAATGCAAAAATCTCAAAGTCAGTTCACCGTATTACAAAACTGGCGACTCTGCCGGGGAGACACCCTAAAAGAGAGAATACCTTAGGGATTTCTAGATCACCTTTACTGCTTTCTGTTTGACTTGTATGCTTTATAATTAAAGGGTTGCTTGGGTATTATACTTGTGGGGGATCCTACACCCGGATCCAGGTTTCCTTTTAGGTAAGTAGCAATAAATCGTCGCGACCGTTAGACATATATCGAAACGGTCAACTTGATGGCTACGTTAGTGTGACACTTTGGATGTCCTGATACTTTTCATTTCCAAGTTGAGGATAGTATTTGGCTTCTACGTGGTGTCATCAGCACTAACTAAACTTTTAGAACCCTAATTGACCCATCTTGGCCATTAGAAGGTAGTGAGATGGCCGACTTTGGTGAAGACTAAGGTTGGCTGATACTCGATGCTACGCTCATTAAGATCAGACTTTTGGGATATTTTCGGTCGACCACTTGGTAGTCGTATTGAAATAAACGTCTACGAGAAAGATCAATGATATGAAATTCCTAGAACCCAGTTACTATTATAGGACAGGATGAACCAACTCAAACTTTTGGTGGGGTAATCACCTATACCTCATGCAAGCCTCAAACCTAGGCTCATTGTGTGAATTGTTTGTGTGTGCTAAACATGACATCATGACATCATCGCATTGCATATCATCTCTAACTATTTCAAGGACCTAGGGATTTATCTTTGCTCTGTTTTGTAGGGATTATGGCTTCTAGAAAGACTATCCGAATCAACTTCATGGGTGTACCTTCTCAGCTCAAAGAATTGGTTTCAGAGTGTCGCACCCCAAAATTTCCCCTATCCATATCTTTGAAATAAGGGTTCACGCCCTTTATTTTATTGAGGATTTCTTTGTTCATAAAGTGCTTCCAATATACCTCCTTGATTGTGAATTATGGTCTGTTTGGGCCTTTGACGTTAATTCAAGAATTGGTTCATTTGATTAGATTGTATGGATTGATCCCGAAGGATAGGTCGTCTTATGGAAATTGAGAATTAAAGTACGCTCTTCATTTTTTTGATCATGTGGAAAGATGTTCTGACTTTATGGGTTTCTTGTATTAAAACGACTTACGAATTGTTCGTTACTTGCGCTATAAGTTATTTGAGGTTTCTTTTTCAAGATGACATTCTTTTGTGGTCCATCGATAAAAAGGATTTTTTTTTAATTTGAAGCTCATTATTTGAGTAAGTGTGTTAACCAAAGTCCACCTAATGCATACTTGTTTTTGCTTTAAATTCAAGAAGTTTGGAAAGCTAAAGGGTGTGGATTAATTTTGATTAAGAGATATTTCACATCCAAACGTCAAATTGCAAGGATTTGTAACTTTCTCAAACCTAAAAGGAAATTTAAAGATTTCAACTAATTCAGAAGATTGTTATACTTTAAATTAGCGAAGGTGGTCACAAGTTTGAGTTCAAAGGAAATTTTGAATTCAATTCAAGGAATAATACAAGACAGCTGTTGGTCTTTTTGTTATTAACATCTCGATAGCCACTCGAATGCCCAAGAGATCATAAATTCGAATTCAAGTCCTAAAATTATTGTATCGACATCGGCACAAATGGAATTTCAAAATTCATGCATTTAAGTTCTATATTACAAGTGTGTTACAAGAAGCTTTTAGTTTACAATATTCTACAAAAAGTCCTAAATCCTAAAAACTACATTCTAGCAGTATCTTCAAATCGTCGCCCTCTTTGTGCCAAACGTCACCATCCGATCTTCAAGTTCTCCTATTTTGCTCTATCCATGTTCAACCTCCACATGTTACTCGAAACAAGGAAAAGAAATTTGGTTAGCAAACATAAACATAAACAAATACAAGAAAATTATCAAGAGTTTTTTTCTTTTTTCAAACTCATAATTAGGGCTAGTTATAGGAATCAGGTTTCGAAGGTTTAATCATTGTTCAAGCAATCAGAGCCTCAGAACTAAAAAGTTCCTTCATCGGCCGCAACCTCCTAGTACAAATCACAACAACCTCCGTTGTTGGTTCACAAAAGGAGGTGCTGAGAGGAAAGTCAGGACAACATCATGTTTCCCTAATCCAGTCCAATAACTCATCACAGTTCCAAAAATTCAATAATCCAGCCCATACAGAACACATACAGAATACAGTTCAGGAAAATATGTTCAAACCAAATTCCAGCATGGTTATCAGTAAATGAAGTTAACAGCAGCAAGCAATATCCCTGAACTGGCAGCAGTTAAGCTAGATATGACAAGGCAATAAAGGTAGCAGGAGAAGCAGAGCAAGAATATGATTCAAAAAGGCAACAACAGGATATTAGTCCCAAAAATTTGGTTCTAAGAGTATAACAAGCAGAAGAAAGATACAAAAGAGCATCAGAAATTGCCCCAACTGTGAGTTCCAAAAAAACTTTTTTCACCAAGGGTAAAACATAGCAGAGAGCAATTCCTTCAGTTAAGAGAGAAAGAGAGATCTGTTGTAACATAACAACACCAATATACCAGAAACAAAAAATAACAAGTGAAGCATCTATTCAAAACACACAACATCAATATACCAAAAACCAGGGAGAACAAGTGAGGTATCTGTTCAGAAACACAAAACCAGAAACCATTCTATTGGAACCAAAACACAAACACCAGATGCATACTCTGTTCTAACCAAAAGCCATACCAGTTCAAAGATAACCAAATTCCAGAAATCAAAACATCATAAACAAAACACGATAACCAAACAGATAACATCATTAAACCTAACATCAATCATCATTTTCCTAAAAACTAAGCCCTTCAGAATTGTTGATTTTCAGAAAAGTCTTTTCTGACAAAGAAAGAAGACGAAGAAAAGAAAAAGGTTTGGAACAATCTCACCCGGAACCCACTCGCCACCGAACGCACAACAAGGCTCGAATCATTGATCAAGGGTTTCCAAACCTCTTCAAGCTCCAAATCGGTAAACCATCTATGAAATAACAAAAAAAAAAGCATGCATCAGAAACTCAAAAATAGCAAAACCTGGTACAGGTCAGAGCCAAAAGGCCTCGCCGCCGCCGTCACCGCCGTAGGGCGATTTTGGGCGCGGCTGCCTTGTGCTCTTTGTCGGGATGTCATCGAGGAGAGTGAGAGAGAAGGTGAGGTTCGATTTTGAGTGAGCGATCGAGAGAGAAGGTTGGATTCCATGGGAGTTCTGGTAGGAAACTAGGGTTTGGAATTGAGAAAGAGAGAACAGTGAGAGAACACGATGAAGAGAGAACACGCGAGAGAGAGAGGACAAATATTTTCTGTATTTTGCCATTTTGGGCAATTTTCTTTTATATTTTATATTTTTTTTTAATTAAAAAACTTAGTTTATATTTCTTTCTTTTTTAATATATAAAATAATTTAATCTTTTATTTATTATTTTTATTTTATATACATACTTAAATCTGGTGGTGACAAGTGTCACCACCTTGTTTTTTTAAAAATTAAAAAAATTCTTTTTCCTTTTATTATATTTTCTTCATTTATTCGTTTAATCCAAAAATATATATGTATATGTATTCGGAGCAATATCATTGTTTTGGGACCGTCGGAGTATTTCTGAATGGTATTCGTCACACTCGATTCACCTACGCATATGGAGGTATTACGGACCGGTCAAAGATCAGATGGTTTTCTTTTTCTTACTTCACGGAGTCACTGCAATACAGGCTATTTCTGAACTTATCTTATTTCCATTCATTTGTTTTCGTGAATAATATTTTGTTGCGATGTACTAAATGATTATTGGATCTGATAGTTTGTGTTTGATGATTTATCAATTAAATTATTAGCCGATTTTTCATCAAACAGAAAAAAAATCATCTCCAATAATTATTTAAATTTCCGATTGTATTGTATGATATTTTTGTCTGTTTATTTATTCATTCCGCAATTATTCACCATTGTATACGTTGCACACAATTTAAAATTAAAATCAATTCGATTCTGCTTTGATTGACTCATATGTCAATTTCCTAAAGGGTCTCATAGTTGGGGATGGGCATGGCTATCCTCACGAGATCGGTTAAAGCCCTTGTTGCTTTAATCGATCATAACCCGAAATAACATTGGTCTATATACTAATCACCATGCACCAGGGTCTCATGGTTGGGGATAGGAGCACCTATCCTCACGAGGTTAATCAAGTCCATATACTTGATTAATCATAACCCGCTTCCATTACATCTTAGCACACGTATCAGAACACTTTCGCAATTAAAGTTCTAAACCTCGATCCAACGTCGAGTTCCTTTTCAAAAAATATTTTTCTAAACAAATATTCTATTTCTCCCTTCTCCCAAGCATATGGTAGTCAGTCCAGTATCGACCCTCGACCGTATGCTTGGTGTCTTTAATTGAATTGAATTAACGTGAACCATGTTTCACCTCACTTTTCTTAATAAAAATTTTGGGTAGAAAAAGATGATTCGGATATTTCTGTCCACTCATTCGAGTAATTGGGGCGTTAGCCATTGAACGCTTATGGTCCGATACTCGTCTCCCACATAAAAACAAAATAACTCATTCAAACTCTTTTTATCGCGCATATGCGATCATTAAACTCTTTTCCGATAAAGAGCGTGCAATAGTCGTTTCAAATACGAACGAGGACTTAAGCTTTTAAAACAAACAAAACAAGCCCTAGTTCAAAGCATTTGAAACGTCTAAATGCGCGATTTTTCTTATAAAATCAATACAACCAATTAAAATTTTTTTAAGAGGAACTACGGAGTTTTGACTTTCCCATTGCACAGGGAATACGTAGGCACACGGTTCCGAAACCGTGCCAAACTCAAAATAATAATAAACAAATTCCGTTTCTTTTATAACTTAGAGATTAGCGAATATACACACACACGTAGAACTAAACGGGTCCCATCGAGTACGATGGATGTAAGGGGTGTTAATACCTTCCCCTTACATAACCGACTCCCGATTCCAATTTTTGGTCGTAGACCGTCTTATCCGCTTGTTTGAGGGTTTTATCTATATTTTCCTGTTCTTTTTAGAACAAATAAAATTAGGTGGCGATTTCACTTAATTTTGAAAATTAAATGATTTTTGAAAATCGAGTTGCTTCATAGAGATTCTCGATCATGCTCAGTTTATCAAAAGTCATGGTTATCTGCTTGATTTGGTTATCTCCGGTTTTGAAGAAGATATGATGCACGTCCTATTCCAGTTCTTTGATCCGAAACACCATTACTTTACATTCCCAGATTATCAGTTAGTTCCTACCTTGGAAGAGTTCTCTAAGCTACTTGGGATACCTATTCTTGATCAAATGCCATTCACCGGTCTAGAAAAGGTTCCTAGGTATGAAGACATCGCATTAGCACTACACCTAAAGCGCTCAGACATTGAAGCCAATTGGGAAACAAGAAGTGGAGTTAAGGGTTTACTTGCTAAGTTTCTGATAAAGAAAGCCCGAGAATTCCTCAAAGTTATGAGTTTCCATGCATTCGAAGACATTGTGGCCTTGATAATCTATGGTTTGGTTCTATTTCCTAACTCAGATCAATTCATAGATGTCAACGCCATCAAGTTATTCCTTACTCGCAATCCTGTGCCGACTTTACTTGGAGACATCCTACATTCTCTCCACACTCGTACTATCAAAAGACAAGGAACTCTCATGTGTTGTGTACCGTTACTTTCTAGGTGGTTTATTTCGCACCTTCCTCCATCAGTTTTGAAGAACGAGCAAAGGTTGAAGTGGTCTCAAAGATTGATGTCACTCTCTCATTCAGATATCCGTTGGTGTTTCTTCTCTCAAAAGGACTTCACATTCATTGAGCGTTGTGGAGAATTCCCTAATGTACCACTACTTGGCATAAGAGGAGGAATCACTTACAACCCTTCTTTAGCTCTACATCAGTTTGGTTTCGCTCGAAGAGTTGGTCCTCATGATATGCTTCTCCAAGATATTGTGTTCGACTACAACCATGATCTCCAGAATTACCGACGAAGGTGTATACACGCTTGGGGCATGGTAAAGAAGACTGATACCAAGACTTTGGGACACCGAAACTCCATGCCTTGGGAACCTTACCTCAAATGGGTGCGAGCTCGAGCTCAAAACCTCATGATGCCTTTCACGCCTGTTCTACCAGTAATTATGGAACCTGTTGCTATGGGTGACGAATCCTATACTGTTCTCCATCCTGACATGCCTACTCATTTTGAAGACTTGAAGAGATCCTGGATTCAGCTTAAAGAAGAAAGGGATACATTCGAAGCTCAGTGTTATGCAAGCGAGAAGAAGGTACTAGAGTTGACCAAGCTACTTCACGAGGAGCGAAACATCAACGCCTACCTCGGCACCAAGAGGAAGCGCCCATGTGAGACTTAGAGCTTTAGGATTTTTATGCTTTTCTTTTATTGTTTTGAACTATCTTTTGTACTCAAAAAGAAAAAGAATAAAAAGAGAACTAATAAATGTTTGTTCGTGCTTGTTTAACAAATTTAAATCTCTAAGGTCCTTGAAAACATTGCATTGTATTTGCATAAACATCGCATATCATGGCATAACATCCCATAACAAGTACATTGAAGATTGGTTTTCTCATTTTCTCGCTATTTATTTTAGCAGAAATGGCTCTCGAACAGTCTGTCAAAGATCTTCAGGCTCAGAATGCTCAGTTCCAGGAAATGTTCACTAGCTTGGTCCAAGGCCAAGAAGATCTGAAGAAGCTCGTCAACAGAAAGAAGAGGGTCGTCGGTGTTCTCAACATGGGCAGACGTTACAATGGTGGTCCTAAAGTGGTTAGCCGGATAGAGCTCTCGGAAAGTGTCAAGACTGAGGGGAGTGTCAAGGGCAATGACGAGGACGATCAACGTGAGCCTGAGAAGAAAGGAGAAGACTATGAAGACCAATACTCTGATGAAGATGACAAGTACAAGCAGCTTGAAGACCGTCTGAATGTTGTGGAAAACCTGATGATGTCAGGGCTGAATTTTGATGATCTGAGTCTTGTTCCTGGTGTGGTGATTCCTCCCAAATTCAAAGTTCCCACTTTTGCCAAGTATGATGGCATTTCTTGTCCGAAGCCTGCATTTGAAGTCCTATGTTCAAAAGATCAACCCCCACACTGATGACAGAAAGTTGTGGATGCATTATTTCCAAGAGAGTCTGTCCGGGACTCAATTGGAGTGGTATTATCAGCTAGAGAATGACCGTATCCGTACTTTGAGTGACTTAGCAGATGCTTTCTACAGACAGTATGAGTACAATGCTGAATTGGCGCCCACTCGCATGCAACTACAGAGCATGTCCATGGTTCGTGATGAGAAGTTCAAAGAGTATGCTCAGAAATGGAGAGATTTAGCAGGCAGAGTTCAACCACCCTTGTCCCATAGGGAGTTGGTTGATATGTTTATGGGAACACTGATAGGCCCATTCTTCAATCATTTGATTGGAAACTCTTCAGCCGGATTCACCGATGATATTGACATTGAGTCGGTATCAAGGCGGAAAGATTCGATAGAGAGTCATCTTTAAATACTGCGAAGAGATCTTTTGGTGGTAAGAAAGAAACTAATGTTGTGTATGGTCAGAAAAGCCGAGCCAAGACCGACCGTGCTCAACTGTTGTGATCTCCAATCCTACATCAACACAACCTCGCGAGAACGCGTGTAACCGTAACGCACCACGAAGACAGCCACAAGATCAACATGCCAAAGCCTTGCCTTGCAACACATGTTAAAAGCGGAGCTGATTACTTTGAGGGATCCTCCTCAAAACATCAACACTTCCTCTCCGAGATACAATCCTAATGCTAAGTGTGCTTACCACTCCAACAGCCACCACGACAACCGCTGTTGGGCTCTGGAGAACAAGATTCAAGATATGATTGAAGCTAAGCAGATCGAGTTTGACCCTCCTGTTGAGACTCCGAATGTGATCAATGCTCCTATGCCTAACCATGACAAAATTTCCAATGCTATTGGCGATAACTCTTATGTTTACAACATAGATGACTTGACCATTCCTCTGATGACTATTAAGAAGAATTTGCTACAAGCCGGTGTCAACCCAGGATGCCTAGAGAGTTGTCGTTGGTGCCCATCTGCACCTGATGGCTGTGCTTGGTTAAGAAGACGTGTTCAGTGCATGATGGATAACCGTGAAATACTATTCCTGAAACCACATGTGGAGAATTTGTGCGAATATATGTCTAGGAACCTGAAGATCGAAGATGTGAATGAAACTGTACCGAATGTTTGGGATACCTTGGGGCATCCACGTGGAAAGTTTGATTACATGGTGAAGTACACTGTTCCTGAAAGCTACAAGATTCCTATTGAAGATGTTAAGGCAACCGGATGGGGTGACGATTTCCCAGAAGACTATGCTGATGTTAACACGATAAGAATCTCCTCTGCTGATCATTTGCCTAGAGTGGCACCTCTCATCATTACTTCTCCCAGACCAGTTCCATATTCCTCTGACAAAGCTATTCCTTGGAATTATGGATCTGAGGTTTACTATCATGGCGTCGAGCAAGATGCTCTGACCATTGAAGATCTTACAGTTGAAGCTAGCATTCCTAACATTGACAACATCACCGGATCAAGTAAGGTGACTAGAACCAGAAGAGTGTTCTCTCCAGATATATCTCCTCCCAACGCCACGACTCCGCATTCGTTCAACCATTCTCGAGACGAGGAAAGAATAACTCATCCCGTATACCAAAGGAAGTTGTCACCTCCAAATAAGAAATGGAGGAAATTCAAGATTATCAAGAAAAGTGACTACAATGTTGTGGAAGACTCAAAAAAATCTCCATGCTTGCTCTGCCTCGAGGCTCACGCTAAAGCCTTGGTGAAGTTTCTAAAGAATGCTCACGTGCCGCAAGACACTACTAATGATCAATTTGAAGTTTGTATTGCTAGCACGGCTGCAACCTCTTCGATCTTGATGTCTCTCTAAGGAAAACAACAAGGCCTTGCACATCTGAAATGCAAGGAATTACATTGTCTCATGTTTTGGTGGATACCGGTTACGCTCAAATATCCTACAAGACTTTTGATCGACTTGATGTTGAAGGATTGAAACCCAATGACATTGTTGTGAGCCTTTTGATGGTTCTAAGCAAACTCATTACACTTTAAAGTCGGTTCCCACTTTTGATTCCACTTTCTTTGTCATGGACATCCGTCCGCTTATTCTTGCCTACTTGGACGCCGATACATGGGTAGCGTTACCTCTACCTTGCAAGTACCGGTGAAGGGGAAGGTTGTTATAGTATGTGGTGAAGAAGAATATATGGTCAGTCATCTACAATCATTCTGATATCTCGAGATGGAAGGTGAATTCTTCGAGACTCCCTGTCAAGCTTTTGAAACAATCCCCAGAGTCATGCCTGTTGACTCTCCTGTCCCTCCCGAGGTTACGCAAGTTCCGCCTAGGATGGCCTCGTTGAAGGATGCCCAAGCTGCAGTTGAAGAGGGAGGTAGTGCTATTTGGGGTCAGCTCCCTGATTTTCCTTTCAAGTCCGACAAGACTGGTTTAGGCTTCACCATCAAAGGTCAGAAGATGGTACGCCGCGAAGGTGCCGACCAACTTCCTTTCCGCATCAGCCAGAATGGAATCCATGCTATAGAAGACGACAACAGCGACTTCGACATCAGCAAGTGGATCTTCCCAACTCCTGACAATGGACTCAGCAATTGGAGGACTGAAGACGTCATACCAATCTCCTTTAGACAGGAGTAATTGCCTTTGATTTTGTTTTGCTTTTCGTTTTCTATGTTTTCAACAATAAACTCTAAAGCCTAGTGCCTTGCCCGGGGCATCATGGCTCGTTTGTGAGGGTTATTATCTGTCATTTGCATATTTTCATTCAATAAAATCGTTGGACATTTGCATTTAATTGTTGCTTTCTTTCTTTTACTTTATCACCCCCTTCAAAAAGCTATGTGTTTCTTACACACACCCACGTGATACACTGCAGAATCACTCCGAATCTCGTTGATAACAGCTATGCTATTGCTAAATATGACTTCGATAATCCGATCTACCAAGCCGAAGACGAAGGTGAGGACGATTGTGAAGTTCCAGGAGAACTTGTTAGACTGCTACAGCAAGAAGATCGAGTTATACAGCCGCACGAAGAGCCAGTTGAGGTTGTGAATCTGGGTACTGATGAAGACAGAAAAGACATCAAGGTAGGAGCGGGTCTTGAGAACAGTGTTAAAGAAAGGTTGGTTCAGATGCTACGAGACTATATCGAAGTTTTTGCAGGGTCATACGAAGACATGCCTGGTTTAGACATTGACATCGTGGTACACCGATTACCGACAAAAGAAGGTTTTCTCCCAGTGAAACAGAATGTTCGTCGCATGCGTCCTGAGATGTCTGAGAAAATAAAAGCCGAAGTTATGAAGCAATTCAACGCCGGTTTCTTAGCTGTTACTTCTTATCCACAGTGGGTGGCTAATATGGTGCCTGTACCTAAGAAGGATGGTAAAGTACGAATGTGTGTGGATTACAGAGATTTGAACAAAGCGAGTCCGAAAGACGATTTCCCACTACCTCATATTGATGTTCTGGTTGACAACACCGCTCAACATAAGGTTTTCTCCTTCATGGATGGTTTCTCCGGTTATAATCAGATCAAAATGGCTCCTGAAGACATGGAGAAGACTACTTTCGTTACACAGTGGGGCACTTTCTGCTACAAGGTTATGTCGTTCGGACTGAAGAACGCGGGCGCCACTTAGCAGCGTGCCATGGTGACATTATTTCATGACATGATTCATCACGAGAAAGAGGTCCACGTCGACGACATGATAGCTCGACCACAGACAGAAGAAGAACATCTTGATCATTTGCGGAAACTGTTTGATAGGTTGAAGAAGTACAAACTAAGACTCAATCCTAACAAGTACACTTTTGGAGTCAGATCCGGTAAACTCCTAGGGTTTGTCGTCAGTGGGAAAGGTATTGAAGTTGACCCCGCCAAGGTTAAAGCTATTCAAGAAATGCCAGCGCCCCGCACCGAGAAGGAAGTCAGGGGTTTCTTGGGCTGATTGAATTACATTGCCAGATTCATTGCACACCTAACTGCTACTTGTGAGCCAATCTTCAAGTTACTAAAGAAAGATCAAGTGATGGAATGGAATGACGATTGCCAGATCGCTTTTGACAAAATTAAGGAGTACCTACAGAATCCTCCTATCCTGATGTCGCCCGCCGAAGGAAGACCTCTTATCATGTACTTGACAGTATTAGAGAACTCAATAGGGTGTGTGTTGGGGCAACATGACGAGTCTGGTTGAAAAGAGTATGCAATATACTACCTTAGCAAAAAGTTTACCGACTGTGAAACAAGATACTCACAATGAGAAAACTTGCAGGCTTTAAGCTGCTCGCGACTAAGATGATATGTTGACTCATACTACCTTGTTGATTTCTAAGATGGATCCGATAAAATACATATTTGAGAAACCAGCTCTCTCCGGAAGAATACCAAGATGGAAAATGATCTTGACTGAATACGACATCTAGTATACTTCTCAGAAAGCGATCAAAGGAAGTGTAGTAGCCGATCATTTGGCTCATCAAGCCATAGATGACTATCAGTCTATGCAGTTCGAGTTTCCAGACGAAGATGTTTTACTAGTTACAGATTGTGAAGAACCAGGACCAGACGAAGGACCTGAACAAGGATCCCGATGGACCATGGTCTTTGATGGAGCCTCAAACTTACTTGGCAATGGTATTGGCGCCATCATTACATCCCCTACAGGCGGACACACGCCTTTCACCGCCAGATTATGTTTCAGTTGCACCAATAACATGGACGAATACGAAGCGTGCATCATGGGTATTAAAGCTGCTATTAACTTAAGAATCAAGTTCTTACAAGTGTATGGAGACTCAGCTTTAGTGATCAGTCAGATTAAGGGCGAGTGGGATACGAAGCATCTGAATCTCATTCCGTATCGAGAGCATGTTCTGAGCTTGGTCCCCTACTTCGAAGAAATCACTTTCAATCACATTCCACGAGAAGAGAATCAATTGGCAGATGCATTGGCTACTATGTCGTCTACGTTCAAGGTTAGATGGGACAACGAGACTCCCAAATCATTATTGAAAAGTTTGACGAACCAGCGTATTGTTATGAGCTTGGTACTGGAGAGAAACCTTGGTATTACGACGTGAAGAGGTATCTTGAGACTCAGGAATATCCCGCAGGGGCATCTGTCAATGATAATAAGTTCTTGAAAAGATTTGCATCCAAATTCTTCCTCAGCAACGACATCCTATACAAGCGCAATCACGACTTGTGCTTACTCCGGTGTGTAGATCAGAAAACTGCGGAACGTATCATGGAAGAGTTACACGAAGGCGCATTTTGTACCCATTCCAGTGGACATACCATGGCTAAGAAGATTTTGAGAACATGTTACTTTTGATCCACCATGGAAGCTGATTGTCACCGCTATGCTCGATCTTGTCACAAATGCCAGATATATGCAGACAAAGTGCACATACCGCCAGTACCTCTGAATGTTCTAACAGCTCCTTGGCCTTTTGCGATGTGGGGCATTGACATGATCGGAGAAATCAAGCCCACCGCTTCCAACGGACATCGTTTCATCCTTGTGGAAATTGACTATTTCACCAAGTGGGTAGAGGTAGCCTCGTTCGTTCGTTCGCATCTGTTACCAAGAATGTTGTGGCTCGATTCATCAAGCATAATCTTATCTGTCGGTATGGCACTCCCAAAAGGATTATCACAGATAACGACTCTAATCTCAACAACAAAATTATCACCGAACTCTGCACGTAGTTCAAGATCAAGCATCATAACTCTTCTCCTTATCGGCCTAGGATGAATGGCGCAGTGGAAGCCTCCAACAAGAATATCAAGAAGATCATACAGAAGATGACAGTGACTTACAAAGATTATCATGAGATGTTACCATTTTCTCTTCATGGTTATCGCACTACAGTATGAACATCAACAGGGGCAACCCCTTTCTCTCTTGTATACGGTATGGAAGCAGTCCTACCCATCGAGGTTCAGATATCCTCCACCAGAGTCCTCCAGGATGCAGAGTTAGGCAAAGACGATTGGATCCAGACTTGCCTTGACCAGATCAACTTGATTGATGAGAAACGACTCGCGTCCATCTGCCATGGACAGATCAATCAGAAACGAATGATCAGAGCATTTAACAAAAAGGTCAAGCATCGAGTCTACCAAGTCGGTTATCTAGTAGTCAAGCACATCATTCTTCCACAAGGTGATCCCAGGGGCAAATGGACTCCCACCTATGAGGGACCATTTGTAGTCAAGACAGTATTTTCCGGTGGAGCTATGATACTTAGCACCATGGATGGTGAAGACTTCCCACACCCTGTGAACGCAGACGTAGTCAAAAAATACTACGCATAAAAGAGACCCGCTAGGCCGACTGACCTAGGAAAAAATAAGGGCATCCTGGCGAACCAAAAGGGTTCGGGCAAAAGTTAAGGATATATATAAAACATGTACACCCGGCAAGTCGAAAACCTGCAAAGGCGGCTTGGGCAAAAAAGGGTATCCCGGTAGACTGAAAACCCGAAAGGGCGGTCTAGGCAAAAGTTAGGGATTTAAGCGTACGACTATGTCTCGTCCAGATCACTTATCTACAGACTACTATCAGCAATCAAGGTTTAAATGGCGAAAATCAATTCACTCACTTTCTACTGACAGCAAGGAGATGAGATAGTTGAAATATATGAGTACTAGCATAGTTGGAACTTAACGAGATTGTTTCCGCATAGCTTTTTACCCATTTCTTGTGTATAAACTACTTGGCCATACGCCACATTTCAAATTAATACAAGTTCTTTCTCTTTACAATTTTTACTATTATTGTTTGCATAAAGTCCAACGTTTGCTTTGAATGATTATATGCATTTGACAATAAAAATCTGTTTACAAACATGCGAAAAATGAACGAACAAGGATAATTACTACAAGCTTTAGGAATTGAGATGACGACGAAAGTCACCAATACATTTCCCCGCAGAGCACGATCCCCACAGAGTTGTCGCCCACTACAAACCTTCCCCAGCAGAATGCACATTTCCCTCCACTAGTTCAAACATTCCAAGCTTCATCACGTTAGTCCCTGAGCAGTGATTCCAACCAGCTGAACCCTGTTACATCAGTCTCCAAGCAGTAACGATTCGTCACCAACAGAGGTATCCCTAGCAGAATATCTCTCAACGATCATCGTTCCCCTGGCAGTAGCAGTATCTAGACTTGAAACTTGGTCAGATAGTGCATTGGAGGAAACCTACATTTTATTCCCCATCCAAAGGTCTCAACGGGCTCCAGATCCCCCAGCCTTGTCTCCTAGCAACAACCAAATGCTCTCCAGCAAGGATCTACGTGCAAGATCCCCAGTATAGCGCCTCTTAAATCTTTCCCCAGTAGGGTCTACGCACAAGATCCTCGGTAGGGTACCCCCTGATCTCTACTATCCTCAACAATATCCAGGCTCAAGACTTGGTCAGATAGTACATCGGAGGAATCAAGGATATCTTTCTTCTCTTTCAAAAGCAGGGTTTCCATTCGCTTCGTCCCCAAGTAGAGGCCAGAAATCCCCAAGCAGAACGTCCGCGTCTTCTTCAAGATGGATATGTTTTGAAATACCACAACATACATCATTCATACATTACTCATAAAAGTCATGATTTGTGCATATGTCATTCGTACACATTACATCATGCATCATAATCTGCATAAGACTAATGATATTCTATCGAAGTTTCTTTTGTTTTTCCCAAAACAGGTGAAAGTCACTTCCGATAACAGGTCCAGGATTAATGCCCGAAGCCAGACGAGAAACCCTATCCGAACGACCGCCCTAGTTGTCCTCCGACAACAAATCCAGGATTAATACCCGAAGCCAGATGGGAAACCCTATCCGAACGATCGCACAAGTTATCCTCCGATAACAGGCATTGGATCAATACCCGAAGCACAACAGGGAAGCTGTCCACATTTTTCTGACTATTATCCTCTCAGAGTAATTATGACGAAGATTTATTCTGACTCTCTCTTATTATCAACAGCAACTACAGAGTCTGGCGTACGACTCCCCTCCGGATGGCATCTTAAGCCCATCTCCGTGCCCCCTTCCACTTTCAGGAACATCTACCGAGCCTAGCGTACGGCTCACTCCCCAGCATCGATCATTCCAGATGGCATCCTAAGCCCATCTCCGACGACTCTCGTATTCAGACGACACGAAATAGGGTTACCTACCGACTAATGGTATGGATAGTGCTATTCTAAAGGAACGTAAAACAACACGAAAACGACCATTCTGAGTAGGTAATAAAGACTTTTAGTTGCTTGCTCTATCAAATACTTTTCACACCACACACTTTTATCAAAGTTCAAACTCTTTTCAAAAATGGAACATTTCCGAACACTTTATGTACATTCTTACATGAATCATTACAAAGTCAAAGTGAAATGCCTTTTCAAAACATTTTTTTTCAAACACACAGATGAAAAGGGGTGTTAATACCTTCCCTTTTCATAACCTTCTCCCTTACTCAGAATCTAACGAAGGTCTTTTCCTATTCTTTTCACCTTCCCTTAATTGGATAAAAGAAAAGTCGATGGCGACTCTTGCTATCCGCACATTTGCGATACAAAAATCTCAAAGTCAGTTCACCGTATTACAGTCACTTATAAACACGGCAATCATAAACGACAACATCAAACAACAACATCAAACAATGCTAATAACATGAGCAACAAAACTTTGGAGTATAACTCCCATCATGGTTGCCAACAAGGTCGTCCTGGTTACCATAGTTTTCAGGCCAATCAAATATAACAACACAACATAAATAAAATCATCACAAATTGGCTAAAGCCTATCGTCGCTTTTGGCATAAAAGCCCATCGTCACAAACATAGTCACATCATATTTGCATTAAGCATTTCATCAAAGTCAAATCATCGCAAAACTCATCATTTATATTCATCGCATGGTTATCATGAAATTATCACGTCATATTCATTTCATGTTCATCATAAAGATCATCACCAAACAAAACATCATATATCATCGCAATTCCATATAATCTATCAATTAAAACCCAACGCCAAATAACTCAATCATAAACATAATCGACTCCATGAGACACGACTATGTTATGCATGTGGTACCCGCCGCTTTGTCCATAATTAGGAACATTTGGCATAAAGCCCATCGTCGCTTGGCATAAAAGCCCTCGTCGCCAATGCAATGTATGTGACTCGACAATAAAAACAACACAACAAAAACATCATCATCGCTCATCAAAATTGACATAAAGTTCACGTCGCCATATTCATCCATATCAAGATAAATATATCATCGCATCGCATATCATCAAGTATTCGTTAATAAATACACCGTCGCAAACATCATGTTTAATTACACCACATCATTATCAATTTATTCACTAAATTCCAAATACGGAAAAAATAGTCAAACATCAATAATCGTCACGAAAGCCATTCCTAATAATCGACATTAATCATCATCGTCAACATCGCAATCGGATTGTCCATACGTGTCTTTAATAGACTAAAATGCAATTCGATTCAATTTAACCGTAATTTGGCCTATTTCAGGTCGTTTCGTAAAAACTTGTAATTTCAAAAAACTAACCTCACCACTACGTTCTACACGTCGAACTTAGCTAGCACGTCAATTTTCGTTGAATTCGGAGCAACTTGCTCCGTTGCCGAAATTACCGAAATCGGGAAATCGGAACATAATTAGGTTCCAAATTTAATCGGCTAACTTATGTACTAATTATATTTTATTAATACTAACTAGTAGTATAAGGATTTAAGAAAGTTGACAGAAACAAAAGCAAAATATACATTCTGCAAGTTAAGAAATTATGCGAACGCAAATCTGTAAAAAGCGCAAATGGCACGAAACACCCCATGGCTACACGGGACGATCGTCCCAAGGGTGTTAAAGAGAGGAGTCGGGCACCTCCCATCACCTTTGTAACACCCCAATATTACCCAAGGTTTTATATGCAAAAATCAGAGTAATTTAAATTTTCATAAATTCAATACTGAGGCATCACACCTTCAAAACCAAATTACTTTAAACTGTTTGCTTTAAAGTATAAATCTCGGATACATAGCATCGTCGAAAAACATAAATTGATTCTTAAAAATGAAAACATCTTCTTTATTAAACTTCCTCATCAAATCATGTTTTCATAAAGTACGACTCTTATTCACAAAAGGAATAACAACAAAAGAAAAACAACAAGACAACATAAATATTCCCCCCGAGTGCTACGTATCAGAGCGACACCAACTCAAATAATAGCAGCTATAATCTCCGTCTTCATAACCTGCACGTTACCAGTATAAAGGTAACGGCGAAACAAGTAAAGGGTGAGATACTCCAAAACATATAATTAAAGGCATGATAAAATATATATATATATATATATATATATATATATAGTTTCGGAATTATAAAGGGTATGGATTAATAAGTGCAATCCAACACATATCCAAAACTTACTCACTATAATTGTCATTCTAATATGTATAATCTACACTTTATCGCCATAACCTCATCGACATAAATCGTCACAACGACACATAAACGTTCATCACCATGAAATCATAAACAACAACATCAAACAACAACATCAAATAATTCTAATAACATAAGCAACATAAACAAAATCATCACAAATTGGCTAAAGCCCATTGTCACAAACATCTTCACATCATATTTGCATTAAGTATTTCATCAAAGTTAAATCATCGCAAAACTCATCATTTATATTCATCGCATAGTTATCATGAAATTATCAAGTCATATTCATTTCATATTCATCATAAAGATCATCACCAAATAAAGCATCATATATCATCGCAATTCAACATCATCCATCAATTAAAACCCAACGCCAAACAACTCAAACATAAACATAACCGACTCCATGAGACACGACTATGTTATGCATGTGGTACCCGTCGCTTTGTCCATAATTAGGAACACTTGGCATAAAGCCCATCGTCGCTTGGCATAAAAGCCCTCGTCGCTTGGCATAAAAGCCCTCTTCGTCAATGCAATGTATGTGACTCGACAATAAAAACAACACAACAAAAACATCATCATCACTCATCAAGATTGGCATAAAGCCCACATCGCCATAATTTATCCACATCAAGATAAATATATCATCGCATCATATTTTCATTATGCAAAACGTCACCAATAATTCATCAACATCAAAATTCATGCATTTACAAATCGGAAGCATTTATTAACAACATCAATATAATCATCACATCATCATGTACAAAGACATATATCATCGCATCGCATATTATCAAGTACTCGTTAATAAATACACCGTCCCAAACATCATGTTTAATCACACCATATCATTATCAATTCATTCACTAAATTCCAAATACGGAAAAATATACAAAACACCTATAATCGTCGCAAAAGCCATTCCTAATAACCGGCATTAATCATAATCGTCAACATCGCAATCGCATTGCCCATACGTGCCTTAAATCTACTAAAACGCAATCCGATTCAATTTAACCGTAATTTGGCCTATTTCGGGTCGTTTCGTAAAAACTCGTAACGACTACATTCTACACGTCGAACTTAGCTAGCATGTCAATTTTTGTTGAATTCGGAGCAACTTGCTCCGTCGTCGAATTTACCGAAATCGGAAAATCGGAACATAATCGGGTTCTAAATTTAATCGGCTAACTTGTATCCTAATTATATTTTATTAATACCAACTAGTAGTATAAAGATTTAAGGAAAATGAAGGAAATAGAAGCTACCTGCATAATTATGCAGAACACAAATTATGCAGAAGCAGAATTGCAAAATACAGAAAACCAGAAAGGGACAATTTCCAAACTCACCCCAGCTAGAGAGGGACGTTCGTCCCAAGCATGCAAGAGAGAGTAGGCAGGCGCCTAGCCCTTGGGGACGGTCGCCCCACAATGGGAGGTGGGCGCCTCCCCTTGTCACGCCATCCTCAATCTTCTTCTCCACCAAAATTCCATTGCAGACAGTCTTATTTCTGGGTTTTTCACAGTTTGCATTTCCATTTGCAATACTTCTAATTTCTACAAGCTAGCACCTAAAACACCCATAATCCATACTCTTAACTCAAACTTTCTAAGTCATTCAACAATCACACATACAACTCATAAACCACAACATCAATTTCTATCCCAAATTCACAATATACCTATCGAACCCTAATTATAGGAAGTGGAAAAATCAAACCCCTTACCTCAAATGCTTGGAGAATTCTTGATGATTCAACAAATCCAACCTCAAGCTCTTGCTCTTGCTCTTCTTCTTCTTCTTCTTCTTCTTCTCCCAAAACCCTCATTTTCTCTCAAGCTTCTATGTTGGCTTTGGTGTGATAAATGGAAAGAATGAGGAAAATGGTTTATATGTATTCTTACTAGCAACAAGGGTGTATACCCAATCTCTTCAATTACTCCCCACGCCCCTAACTTATTTTTATTAATTAATACCTTAATAATATCTAATAATATTATTTACTCAATTAATTAAAATAATTTTGGAGAATTAAATATCGATCCGAATAATATTTTACCGAACCGAATGAAACGTCGCCAAATACATTAATAGATATATCGGTTAATATAAATATTCTCGTCGCAAAATAAATATCGATGGGTAATTCGAAAATATTAATATAATATTAATTAAAACCGGGCGTTACAACCTTCCTCGTTCCACTTCTTTCTCCCTGTAAATTCAATGCAGACAGTATTTTCTGGTTTTCTGTTTTTCTGGTTTTCTTTAACAGTTTCTTATATCTTTCTATTCTAGAAATTATCCTTACTATCTTAGAAATCAAACACCAACAATCCATACTTCTAACTCAACCTTTATAAGTTATTTCAACAATCACTCAACCAAAACTCATGAATCAAAATACCAAATTTTTCCTAAATCCACAACATATCTATCAAACCCTAACTATATGGAAAGGAAAATCAAACCCCTTACCTCAAATGTTTGGATGATTGTAAGATGCTCCAACAAATCCAAACCTCAAGCTTGCTCTTGCTCTTCTTCTTCTTCTTCTTCTTCTTCTTCTTCTTCTTCTTCTTTTTCTTCCAAAACCATCTATTTCTCTCTAAGTTTTAAGTTTGGCTTTTGGTGTTGGAATGGAAAGAAAATGAAGAAAAGTGTTTTATGATGTGTTCTTACTAGCAACCAAGGGTGTATACCCAATTTTCTTCAATTAATCCTCACACCCCTAACTTATATTATTAATTAATACCTTAATAATATCTAATAATATTATTAACTCAATTAATTAAAATAACTCTGGGGAATTAAATATCGGTCCGAATAATATTTTACCGAATCGAACAGAATAAAAACCGGACCGAATCGAAACGTCGCCAAATATATTAACAAATATATCGATTAATATAAATATTCTCGTTGGAAAATAAATATCGATCGGTAACTCGAAAATATTAATATAATATAATATTAATTAAAACGGGGCGTTACACAATGGACTCATGCTGCGTATTTTCACCCAAAAACCAGATTTTCCCACTGTTTGAAATCCCAATCAACCAGAACCTTCTCCAACATTCAAGGTACAATATATGCAGTAAAAAATTATGTATTCTTACATCCAATCAACAATATAATTACACTCCCTAATTAATCCACAACATAAATCTACACATAGCAACAATCACCATGCATTCCAATTGGGGTTTTTACGTCGGATCACATTGTTAGGCATAACCTAGAAAATCCTAAATCGGGATTCCTAACGTATTATTCAATCCTATTGATTATCAAAACCCATAAGGCATATTAACCAGACAAAATCACCCCTTACCTTGCGATGATTCTTCGAATTCCGACGCTTTGGCTTTTTCTCCTCTTTCTCTTCTCTTCTCAAATGCACGTACAGTGAAAACTCCAATTCCCACTTTTCCTCTTATTTTATTCCTTTTATTATTCCAATAATAATAATAATAATAATAATAATAATAATAATAATAAACTAATTAGCATAATTAGAGTGTTTTACTCCTCACACCCTCCAATTCAACTTCACACCCCAACACCTCCATTCTTATTTAATTAATTAATTAAATCCAATAATTCAAAAATACTAATAATTAAACTTCTAATTAAATTAATAATTAAAATTCTAATTATTTAATAATTGAATTATTTGGGGTGTCACACTTTCAACCTTATGTTACGATACAAGGTTCTTCAAAACAAAATTCTAAAGACTCAGAAGAGGAAGACCTGAAGACTCTGAAGACATAAAGTTTTGATTAACCAAGATGTTAGATTTTCTCCTCTTACTCATGCTCGCAGAAGCCTCTAAAGTACAAAAGGTTAGAAGATACCGATAACATGGTACAAGAGTACATGGTTCAAACAAACGTTTCATTCCACTACCATGAAGAGAGGACGTTGTGTATGATCATGCCCCCCACGTTCTATCAAGTTGCCACAAATTTCTAATTTCCAGATGTACCCTCCAACGGTTACATCACATGCATTGCACTATATAAAGGCTTGAATACTTGAAGAAACAACTGCTAGTTCAGGAGGAAACTCACTACGCTCAAACACTATTATTTCTTTGTAAAAAGATGTATATTCTTTCAAGTCATTTATACTAAAAATCTATTTACATATCAGCTTGTGTAGAAGCATATTTATTTGTAAACAAACTTGTTATTAAACTATTGTTTGATTATTCCTTTAGAAACCAGTTGGGCCAACTTCTCAAGAAGTCTAGGACAATTAGTCTTAGAGGTTGTTAGTCACATACAGTTGGTGTGTGCAGGTGTTAGTCACTTCCAATTGGGTTGTGCAAGTTAAGAAAACAAAGGCGTTGGCCTTAATCCAGAAGTATGAAGCCTTCAGAAAGGAGTAAGATGAATTTGTAGAAACAATGTTTACAAGATTTTAGATACTTGTTGCAGGACTCAGAGTTCTGGATAAAGGATTCACTACTATAGATCATGTCAAAAATATTATTAGAAGTCTTCCTGTCAAATGGAGACCCATGGTAACTGCTTTGAAATTGGCAAAGGATCTAAAAAACACATGTCTTGAGGAACTCATTAGTTCTTTAAGAAGTCATGAGATTGAACTCCAATAAGATGAACCTTAGAAGAAAGATAAATCAATTGCTCTCAAGTATAAATTCAAAAAGACAAAGGCTTATCAAGCAAAAGAGGAATCAGAAGAGTATGAAGAAGACTCAGATGAAGATGAACTATCTCTCATTTCTACAAGAATAAGTCAGTTGTGGAAACACAGACAAAGTAAGTTTAGAGGATCAAGAAGACTTAAGGGTAGGCAAGAATCTACATTTGATCAAGGAAAGGATTATGAAAAGGAAGTCATTTTCTATGAATGTCAAGAACCTGGGCATTGCAGAAATGGTTTTCCTAAGCTTAGAAGAGAAAGAAAATCCAAGAAGGTCTTCAAAGCAAAAAAAAAGGACTCATGGCAACATGGGTTGATTCAGACTTAGAGGAAGAAAACTCTGATGGAGAACGTGCCAATGTAGCTCTTATGGCAAAAACCAAAATCAACGAATTAGATGACGAGTTAGACTCTAATAATGACAAAGAAGTATTTATTTCATCATTATGTTAAAATTCTATTACATCACTATCACAGAAATGAGAGGAAACTTTTAATTACAAATACCAGGTACATAGATTACTCTTCTATATTAATGCACAATGATCCAAAGGTGTCAGAACCTCTAGAAAGACTAACGAAAAAGGACCCAACTCTGGGTACATAAGAATCAAGTTATTCTTGTGCAAATATCCTTGACGGCTCCAATGAAATATCAATCATGGCATATGGATAGTCGATGCTCATGACACATGTTCCAGGAATTGGAACTTAAGTCTGGAGGTGTTGTTGGTTTCGGAGGAGACTAGAAGGGCAAGATTATTGGTTCTAGAACAATTGGTAACTGTGAAATTCTTTCTATCAAAAATGTGTTACTAGTTGAGGATCTGATGCATAACTTATTGTTAATCAGTCAACTTAGTGACAATGATTGTGATGTCATATTTAATCAAACATCCTATAAAGCCATCAGTTAGAAAGATTGATCTGTCATGTTCAATGGAAAGAGGAAAAACAATATTTATAAAATCCGTTTATCTGAGTTGAAAAACCAGAATGTAAAATGCCTTCTATTTGTGAATGAAGAGCAGTGGGTCGGGCATAGATGACTAGGATATATCAGCTTGAGAAGAATATCTCAAATGAACAAGCTAGGACTTGTCAGAGGCCTACCTAATCTGAAGTATGCTTCAGACGCTCTTTGTGAGGCATTCCAGAAACGAAAATTTTCTAAAACCTATTTCAAAGCTAAGAAAATTGTTTCTACCTCTAGTCCATTAGAACTTCTTCACATTGACTTGTTTGGACTAGTGAAAACCGTGTCTATTAGGGAAAAGAATATGGATTGGTCATCATAGATGACTATAGTCGTTGGATATGGGTTAAGTTTTGAAAACACAAAGATAAGTCACACTCTGTATTTGCTTCCTTCTCCTCCCAAGTGCACAATGAAATGAATTGTAAGATTGTCAGAGTCAGAAATAATCATGGTGGAGAATTTGAAAACAAGGATTTTGAAAAATTGTTTGACAATTTTGGTATATCCCATGATTTCTCCAGTCATAGAACTCCACAACAAAATGGAGTTGTAGAAAAGAAGAATAGGACTTTGTAAGAAATGGCTCGCACCGTCATCCAAGAAACTGACATGGCAAAGCACTTCTAGGCAGAGGAAGTTAATACAACATGCTATATTCAAAATAGGATCTCAATAAGACCTATTTTGGGTAAGACTCCCTATCAATTGTGTAAAAACATAAAACCCAACATCTCCTACTTTCATCCTTTTGGTTGTCTTTGTTACATGTTAAACACTAAAGATCATCTGGATAAGTTTGATTCCAAGGCACATAAGTGTTTGTTGTTAGGATATTCTGAACGCTCAAAAGGCTACATATTATATAACACATAATCAAGTATTAAGGAGGAATCAGTTCATGTTAGATTTGATGATAAGCTTTGAAAAGTTTGCAGATATGGAAATCAGCTACTCTGAACTAGAAGATAAGATATAAGAAGAAAGGACCTCAGAAGCTCCTACTTCAGATGTTGTTGTTTCTATTCCCATGTTGAAGAAGAATATAATAACAACTTAGCATCTAGAAGAAATGATCATTGGAAGCAAAGATGCTTCTGTCAAAACCAGATCAACTATCAAACCTTCAGAAGAAGCCCTTATGGGATTGGTGTCCTTGGTTGAGCCAACATTTGTTGAAGAGGCTCTTCTAGACAAATATTGGATTCTAGCTATTGAAGAAGAACTCAATCAGTTATCAAAGAACGATGTTTGAGACCTTGTTCAGAAGCCTAAAGGTGTCCATGTGTAACACGGTGGGAGAACTAACTTAGTTGTTTTGAGTTTTATTACAAATGTTGCGGTTAGCAAGAGTCACCACCGACTTTTCTTTTATCCAATAAAGGAAAGGTGAAAAGAACAGGAAATACCTTTTATCGATTCTAAGTTCGGGGGATAATTGTGAAAAGGGAAGGTGTTAGCACCCTTTTCATCCGTAGTTATCTAAGGGCTCTTAATTGCTTATCTCACTTTTGAAAACTTGCTTTTGTGTGTGTGTGATTTGTTTGAAAAATATTTTGACTTTGACTTTGTAATGATTCTTATATCAGTCCTCAAGAATGTATACGAAGTGTTTGAAAATATTTGTTTGAAAATGTGAGGTGTGAAAAGTATTTTGATTGATGAGCAAGCAATTAAGAGTAATCTACCCACTAAAAGGCCGTTCTTGTTATTTTCCTTCTCCTTTAGGATAGAGTTATCCGTACCATTAGTTAATAGGTAGCCTTATCCATTGGATGTGAAAGGACAAGCATAGGGTCATCGTATGGTCATCGAAGGCAACATTTGTAAGGATACCTTGGCAATTTCGTAGGGACTATCATCATTTCTCGTAGGCAACAAATCCAGGTACAAGATCATATATTCGTAGGCAAAATCGGAGGGTTATCGAGGAACTATGATCTTTATATTGAAGGGACTATAATGATGTTATTCGTGGGCAACTTTGCTAATAGTATCCTTACGTTCGAGGGACATGACCATTTTTTAAGGCAACAAGAGAGGATACCCTAAAGGTCTTACGTACTACATGACTTTAGGGCAGTTACATAATAAGAGGTGCGGAAAAGTAAATTAACCTAGGCTATTACATCCCATGAGCAGTTACAAAATAGAGAAAAATGCGATAAAATAAAGATATACGCTTTTACAAAAATAACCTTGCGACCTATACATCGATTTCTAATATTTAAATGTAAAACAAAATAAATAAATAATGAGAAAATTATTTCAAACATTATAAACCCTAATTACTAAAAGAAAAATATTTTTAGTGTTTTTGTGATTGATTTTAAATGATAAAACAAATTAAAAGTCAATGAACCCATAATTAAGAAAATAATTTTTAACTAACCTAAATAAAAATATTTTTTGTGTCAAAAATTAATTTAATATTTTTTAAACCTAAATCTGAAAAGAAAATTTTTTTTTTTTTTGGTTTTTTTAAATATAAGAATTAAATTTATGAAAATAAATAAAATAAGGTTAAGAATTAAAAGAAAATAAGAGAAATTGAAGAAAACAAGTGGTTAAAAAATGGTTTGGCCTCTATGAGTGTTGAACTCGTGACCCTTAGGTCACTAGTTCAAAAGTTGACCACTGAACCACATGCGTGTGGTGTTAGAACCTTGCCTCAAAGAGTATATGTGTGTAAACCTGTAGAAATCAGAAATTTGTGAAAAAATGCAAAAGGCAGGGATCGAACCCGTGCCTTGAGAGAGTGAGAGGACTAGCGCGCGCATGGTTAACCACTAAGGTGGTGATACATCCATGAATAAAACTAAACTCATAAATATATATGTGATTTTTGATTCAAGAAATCTAATTTTTCAAACCAAATGTGCATGTGTCCCCAGGGTTTAAACGATCCAATCAGAACATGCCACGCCTGTCCTCACCGGGGTCAACAAAGTTAGAGACGCCGGAGCTGTACTCCGGTCTTCTTCTCCTGCTTCCTCCAAAACCAAACCTGTAAAATAATGAAAATAAAAGCAAAAAAGTACCCTACCCCTAATTCGAGGGCTACGAGTTTAGTTGTGGGATTGGTTTGGTCTGAATCGGCCTGTACCAACGGGTTCGAAGCTTACAGTTCTTTGTGCCCTAACAATGACATCTTATTATTCTTGCATCAAACCTTATAACCAACGCATCAAATTGATTCTAAACAACATTATGAACATGTATGGATTCATAAAATCAATTTATATCTTGTGAGTCAAGAGTTTGAAATCGATGAACTATACCAAACCGGTGCAATCGTGTGAGTGATTTTGGGATGCTTTGAACTCATGCAAGGTCCTGGATCGATTCCTGAACATATTAGGAGAGTGAATAAGTGCTTGGTTTCGATTGAAAGTGACTAGAAAATTGGTTTTTAAATGCCCTAAAAACTTGATTTTTTTTATAATTTCGTGTAGGGTTTCTTGAGCAGCAAAACAATGTCCTTTGCTCATGGTTGTGATCTTCTACTTATAATGAGTGTCCTAGGTCAGAAAATATGAGGAAAATATATTTCCTTTGATGAGAAAATATTTGATTAAAAATCAAATGCAAGATTTCCAAATTTGGCCAATCTTCATGCAAATCTTCCCTTATGCATTTTTGCCAGCTTTCTTGGACTTTCTTGGACCTCAAGACATTTAAACATCAAGCCCACAAGCCTTTCATCTCTTCTTGGTATTTTATTTTAAGTAAAATTGAATTTAAATGAATTAATTCAAAAATAAATAAAATAAATGATAATATGTTGTGTGGCTGGGCTTATAGGTTGTAGACAATATTAGAAATAAGTTCCAATCACAAAAATATAGGTAAACAAAGTAAAAAAAAGTAATCCCTAAAGCTTTCAGGCCTCCCATGGGCGCTTCCTCTTTGTGTTGATGTAGGTATTGATGTTTCGCTCCCCGTGAAGTAGCTTTGTCAACTCTAATACTTTTTTCTTGCTTGTGTAGCACTGAGCTTCGAATGTATCCCTTTCTTCTTTAAGTTGAATCCAGGATCTCTTCAGGTCTTCGAAATCAGTCGGCATGTCCAGATGGAGAATGGTATAGGGTTCCTCACCTTTAGCAACAAGTTCCATAACCAATGGTAGAACATTTGTAAACGGCACCATGAGGTTTTGAGCTCGAGCTCGCACCAATTTGAGGTAAGGTTCCCAAGGAATGGAATTTTTGTGTCCCAACGTCTTGGTATCAGTCTTCTTTACCATGCCCCAAGCGTGTACAAATCTGCGATGGTAGTTCTAGAGATCGTTGTTGTAGTCAAACACAATGTCTTGGAGAAGCATATCATGAGGACCATCTCTTAGATCATAACCAAACTGACGCAGAGCTAGAGAAGGGTTATAAGTGATACCTCCCCTTATGCCAAGGAGTGGTACATCAGGGAATTCCCCACAACGCTCAATGAAAGTGAAGTCTTTTTGAGGAAAAAGACACCAACGGATATCTGAATGAGAGAGTGACATTAGCCTTTGAGACCACTTCAATCTTTGCTCGTTCTTCATTATTGATTGAGGAAGGTGCAAAATAAACCACCTAGAAAGTAACGGTATGCAACACATGAGAGTTCCTTGTCTTTTGATAGTACGAGTGTGGAGAGAATGTAAGATGTCTCCAAGTAAAGTAGGCACAGGATTACGAATGAGGAATATCTTGATGGCGTTCACGTCTATGAACTGGTCTGGATTAGGAAATATCACCAAGTCATAGATTAGCAAGGCCAAAATGTATTCGAATGCATGGAAACTCGTAGCCATTAGGAATTCTCGAGCTTTCTTTATCAGAAACTTAGAAAGCAAACCTTTAACTCCGCTTCTCGTTTCCCAATTAGCTTCAATGTTGGATCGCTTTAGATGTAACGCTAATGCGATGTCTTCGTACTTTGGAGATTTTTTTGAACCGGTGAATGGTATTTGATCAAGGATAGGTATCCCAAGTAGTTTAGAGAACTCTTCTAATGTAGGTACTAATTGATAATCTGGGAATGTAAAGCAATGATGTTTCGAATGGAAGAACTGGAATACGACGTGCATCATATCTTCTTCAAAACCGGAGATAACCAAATCGAGCAGATAACCATGTCTTTTGACGAACAGAGCGTGATCGAGAATTTCTGAAACCAATTCTTTTAGTTGAGAAGTTATACCCATGAAGTTGATTCGAATAGTCTTCCTGGAAGCCATAACTCCTACAAAACAGAGCAAAGATAAATTCCTAGGTCCTTGAAATAGTTAGAAATGATATGATGTTTATGATGTTATGGTGTCATGTTTAAAACAAGTAGCAAGCACAAGTAATTCACACAATAGCCCTAGGTTTAAGGCTTGCATGAGGTATAGGTGTCTACCCTACCGAAGTTTGAGTGGGTTCAACCTGTCCTATAATAGTAACCGGGTTCTAGGAATATCATATCATTGATCTTTCTCGTAGGCTTTATTTCAATACGACTACCAAGTGGTCGACCGAAACATCCCGAAAATTCGAATCTTAATGAGCGTAGCATCGAGTATCAACCAACCTTAGTCTACACCGAAGCCGGCCATCTCACTACCTTCTAATGGCCAAGATGAGTCAATTAGGGTTCTAAAAGTTAAGTTAGTGCTGATGACACAACGCAGACGCCAAATACTTTCCTCAACTGAACATTAGGAGCATCAGGACATCCAAAGTGTCTCACTAACATAGCCATCATGTTGACCGTTTCGATATACGCCTAACGATCGCGACGATTTATTGCTACTTACCTAAGGAAACCTGGATCCGGATTTAGGATCCCCCACAAGTATAATACCCAAGCATCCCTTAAAAGTAAAGCATACAAGTCAAACAATTAAAGTGATCTAGACCCTAAGGTAACCTCTCTTTAGGGATTATCCCCAGCAGAGTCGCCAGTTCTGTAACACGGTGGGAGAACTGACTTGTTTGTTTTGCATTTGATGAAAAGAACAGGAAAAGACCGTCTTTCGTTAGATTCTGAGTAAGGGAGGTGTTTATGAAAAGGGAAGGTGTTAGCACCCTTTCCATCCATATTTATCTACGGGCTCTTAATTTCTTAGCTCACTTTAATTGCTTTTGTGTGTGTGTATTTGAAAAGATTTTTGAAAAGGCATTTTGCTTTGACTTCGTAATGATTAACGCTGGAAATGTATACAAAGTGTTTGGAAATGTTTTGTTTTGGAAAAGACTTTGAAATGATTCGCGCTGGAATGTATACAAAGTGTTTTGAAAAGTTTTGAAAATGTGAGGTGTGAAAAGTATTTTGATTGAGCAAGCAAAAGAGACTTATTTTACCCACTCAGAATGATCGTTTCCGTGTTATTTTGCTTTCCTTTAGAATAACACTATCCATATCATTGATGATAGGTAACTTTATTCGTTGGATGTAAAAGGGAAATATCGGATGGTCATAGAAGGCAACTTGTAGGGATATCCTAGCATATTCGTAGGAACGTGTAATACGGTGAACTGACTTTGAGAATTTTGTATCGCAAATGTGCGGATAGCAAGACTCGCCACCGACTTTTCTTTTATCCAATTAAGGGAAGGTAAAAAGTACAAAAAAAGACCTTCGTTAGATTCTGAGTAAGGGAGAAGGTTATGAAAAGGGAAGGTATTAGCACCCCTTTTCATCCGTAGTTTTCTACGGGCTCTTAGTTGCTCTTAGATCATTTTTAAAAGTGTTTTCTGTGTGTTTGAAAAAAATGTTTTGAAATGGAATTTCACTTTGACTTTGTAATGATTCATGTAGGAATGTATACAAAGTGTTTGGAAATGTTTGTTTTTGAAAAGTGTTTGAACTTTGACAAAAAGTGTGAGGTGCAAAAAGTATTTTGATAGAGCAAGCAACTAAAAGTCTTATTCCCTACTCAGAATGGTCGTTTTCGTGTTGTTTTACGTTCCTTTAGAATAGCGCTATCCGTACCATTAGTTGGTAGGTAACCCTATTCGTTGGATGTAAGAGGGACATTCGAAGCGACATCGGATGGTCATAGAAGGCAACTTGTAGGAGTATCCTAGCACATTTGAAGGGACCATCATCATTTTTCGTAGGCGACAATCGAGGGTCAAGATCATGTATGCGTAGGCGACATCGTGGGTCTATGATCTTTGTATCGAAGGGACTATGGTGATTTTTTTTGAAGGCAACAGTGCTTAGAATACCTCTACGTTCGAGGGACTTGACCATTTGTATTCGTAAAGGCAACGAGAGAGAATTACCCTAAGGGGTGCAGGTGTGAAAAGAGTGTGTCAAATTCAGATATGTTATCTTGGCATTATGAGTGATCTATGTCCAATTTTATCTTGCCATACACGCCTAATTACTAGCAGTTTATAGGGTGCGGAAAGTAAATTGCGGAACTGTGAAGTGCGGAAAGATAAATGTCCTACGCTATTACATGGCTTTGGGGCAGTTACATAATAAGAGTGCGGAAAATAAAAGTCCTAATTACACTATTACATCCCATAGGCAGTTACATAATTGAAAAGAAAAGCAAGAAAAATCGTCCGAAACGTTACAACCTGTAAACAGATACATGATCGGAAATACGAGAAAATTGCATAAGAGGAAAAATGTTAGTAAAAACATGATTTTTGAATGAGGAAAAAGGTTTTTTGATTAGTGATGACATTAATATGATGAGATAATTTTTGGTAATTTTCGGAATCGATTTCGATATTTAAAAACCATTAAAAGTCATTTAAGTGATTAATTAGTAATTAAATTAAATATGCATGCAAAAATAATAATTTTAATTTTACAAATTAAATAAGTGTTTTTCTGATGATAATGCAAAAAAGAAATATTTTTGGAGTTTTTTTTTATGCATGATAAAAAATATTGAAGATAAATTAAATAACATGAAAATATTAAAGAAAATAGAAAAAAAAGAAAAATATGTTAGTTTTCAAAGAAGCAAAAATATATTGGTCTTGCCAGGATTCGAACCGGTGTCCCTTGCTTCACACACGCGTTGCCATGACCAACTGACCTAGAGCGTCCACGTGTTTAAGAATTGAAACGAATTCATTTTAAACGAAATTGTGCCCTGGACATTCAAATCACGCGCGAAGAACACCTTCTTCGTTTGAATTTTTGAAAACTTAGCGTCGGCTGAGTTCGACGCTATGGCCCCTGCAAATATCAAAAATCCAATACAAGCAATATAAATGCATTTCAAAGCCATGGTTCGATTGGGAACATCGTTCTGAGCACGATGGTGGTATCGGTTTCGTCCAATTTAACGGATTTAAGGAAGCCCTAAATCGAACCAGGAAACCCTAACAATGGTGAATCACGTCTCAGGCCACGAAAATGCAATTGAACCATCCAGAAAGCTTGCAAACTTTGTTCTAAACACAAAACAAACATCAAAACATGTTAACAATGCATGATAATCAAAAATCGATTTTGGAAAAAAGTTGACAAACCGAATTCTGGATTTCGTGTTTCTTGATGGTTTTGCAACTTGTAAAGGTCTGGATCGACTCTAAAGACTCCAAGGAATGTGTTGGAATGCTCAAAATCAACTAAAATCCACTGGAACTAGGGCTGCAAATACCTTCAAGGACACGGTTTTTTTGACTTTGGAATAGGGTTCTTGAGGCAATTTTTCTGTTCTTTCTCATGTTGTATGCATTGTATATTTATAGTGGATGGATTTTGGGCTGAATTGAAGAGCAAATATTGATCAATCAATGTAAAAACATTTGATTTTGTATCAAATCAAATCTTCCTTTTCTGATCCAATTTCAATCAAATTCTTGCCAAATCAATGTAAATTTCAAAATTTGCCAGCTTGTATGAGTTGCTTGGATCTCAAGAATGAGAGAAAAATCAACTTTGCATTTAATTTTGATTTTCTACCTTTATTTTTAATTTAATTTGTTTTTAAATGAATAAAATTCAAATTAAATAGAAAACTAAAGATAAAATTCGTGGCATTGGGCTTGAAGGTTCCAAATAAGATAAGGAACAAGTTTAAACCAATAAAAACTAGGCCCATTTGCAAAATTTTGGATTTTGACAAGTATTTCTCTTTGTGCACCTCTTCAAAAATGGATTTTGAGTGTTCTTGGACTTTTTAGAAAGCTCTAGGTGACCTATAAACAACGTCTTTGGTTTCATCTCAATTGGAATTTCCATGCTCAATAAAACTTCATTACAAAAAGTTGACTTTTTGTTGACTTTGAAAAGGACCTGTAATGTTTCTATCCATATCTTCAAAATGAAGCAGTTTTTGAACATTCTTGTGAGACATGAAGTTGTAGAGAATTGAATTTCCTTCAAAATGAGAGGTGGTGGAAAAATTTCTGAGAAAGTATGAAGAAGTTATGCTCAGTCAAAGTTCAGTTGACTTTTCATTGGAAAACCCTAATTTGGAAAGTTTGACTTTTGAGCAAATCTTGAGTTTTCTTGATGAATCATGATCAACCCTTGATCAAATGATGAATGTGACTTCAAAATGAGGATGTTGACCAAAAATGAGGAAGTTTGACTGTATGTTGACCACAGTTGACTTTTTGTCCAATACAACTGATTTTCAACCATCTGAGCAACTGTCTGAGGAAACTTGACTTGTGAGGCTTGAAACTTGACATGGAGATTCTTTGAAGCATATGAGGAGGCATGATGATCACTAGAGATGTTGGAAGTCCATCTTGATCTGAGAATTGCCAAACCCTAGTTTGGGTTGATTGTCTAGGAGACGGTTTGTCTGATCAACCCTTGAGGAATCCTTGAGTATATATGTATAAAATGTCTTGAGAAGTAGGAGGGCAAATTTTGGGGTATGACAGAATGATCCTCACTTTTTGTAGGCAACAACCGAGGGACGAGATCATATATTCGTAGGCAACATCGAGGGACTATAATCTTTTAAATCGAATGGACTATGATGATATATTATCGGCAACCGTGCTAAGATATGCCTACGTTCGAGGGACTTGACCATTATTCGTAAGGTACCGAGAGAGGATACCCTAAGGTGGGTGCAAGTGTGAAGAATGTGTTGTATTCAGATATTTTATCTTATGATTAGAAGTGGTCTACGTTGTTTTTAATCTTGCCATACACGCCTAATTACTAGCAGTTAATAAGCGCGGAAATAAATTGCGGAAATATAAAGGTCCTACGTTATTACATGGCTTTGGGGCAGATACATAATATGGGAGTGCAGAAAGTAAAGGCAGAAATATAAATCTACGCTATTACATGAAAACAAACTTGCAACCTATACATCCTTTCTAGAATTTAAATGCAAAAGAAATAAAAGAAAAGAAACTAAATCCTAATATTTTTTGGTGATTTTTTGAAAATTAATGTCAATGTGAGAAAAAAACCTAATTCTAATTGATTTTAATTAAAAAAAAATTAATGAAAATTAACCTAAATTAAACTAATTAAGTTAATTAAAAAGCATGGAGGAAATTATTTAAGAAATTACCTAATTAAACTAATTATTTAACCTAATTACTAATTAATTAAATTAAATAAAAGGGAAATAAGAAAAATAGAAAAATAAATAAAGCAAAGAAAAATCATCAGAGCTTCTAACGGTAGCTGCCTCAGAAGCCAATCCTTCTGTGAGTGGCACGCCTTGGGCACCCAGAAACTAGAGTTTTTGGGGAGAATCCTGCTGAGCGTGTCCAAGGAGCTTCGATCCGGAAGGGTCCGTGGACTTTTGGAGATTCTGGGACGCCTAGGTCGGAGCTCGGGAATCTAGTGTCGAAACATCCGTGTCGGAGCTTCGAGAGATCCGGTGTTGAAGGGTCCAGAAGCTAGGGCTTCTGGAGATTCTAGATCTGGGACATGATAACACGAATTTGTATAACATATTTGATTTATTTTTCATGGATAATGTTACTACTTTTGTTTAATTATATTATTTTATTTCTGTATTACGTTGGTATTTCTATTGTTTCAGGTATTTGTATTAAATAAAGATCAATTGAGCAAAGAAATAAATTGAGGAAAAATCTAATTAAAAAGCCAAAGAAATGAAGCAAGGGGTGGTATAGCAAAAAGGATGAGTTAAGAAGAAGAAAATAATTACATAAAGGCCAGCACACGCGGTGGCCCAGCAAGTGAGGCCCACGCCTCCTTAGGCTTTGAGGCGACCGTATCCAGCCACGTCCTCATGTGAGACGCACGTATCACCCTCTCCACTCAGCCTTGAGGCGACCGCCTCCAAAGGGGCCCACCATTTTCATTCTTTGAGACCCACGTCTCATGATCTTTTCATTATGTGAGACCCACGTCTCACATTTTCTCTCTTCAAGATGAGACGTCCGTCTCTCCCATTTTGTTCTGGCAGCTCCACGATCACATGTTCATGCAAGATCAGGATACAGAAGTTACATAAGGAAGCTATAAATACAAGTTCAAGTTTCAGAGAAACGGTCGACATTTTTACCGAACAATCGATTTCAAGCTTTTCTTTATTCGCATTTCTATTTTCTTTTCAGTTTTGTAATTTTGTTTTATTTCTATTTCAGTTTCTTAGTTTTAGATTTCATTTTAGTTTGAAGCTGTTATAATTTTCTCACAACAAGTTCTTCACCGGAATTTTTTGTGTATTTTTCACTGATCTAACCTTATGTTAGATCTAGTGCCTTTTTATTCCTTGTCGTATTTTTCTTTCCATTCAAGAAGTCTCCGAGCAGATCCAGCCGACTTGTGGTGGAGTGTTCGTTTATTTCGAAGAACAAGATTTATTGCAGTATTCTTATTTTCAGGTTTTTTTATCTAATTATCTTAATTTATTTGAAATATTGTTGCTTGATATTTATTTATTTGATTATGGAGATGTTTAAATATATTGAACCTTATTATTTATGCATGTCCGAATTAATAAATATGTCCGGCTAAACCGAGTAGGTATCAGTATGTAATAGCAGTAAAAGTAGGAATTAAATTGTTCCAAAGCTAAAATCTTAATCAACTTAATTTTTGGTTATGACTTTTTGTAATTGAAAATCAATCTTTTTGTTACGAAAGTAAGAAAAGTAGAATAGGTTGGGATCGAGACCACGAAAGTGTGAGGTTTTAATCGGATAGCTAAAGTTAGGCATTCGATTTAAATACAGCGAGAGCGCTTTAAAACGAATTAGATTTTATTAAGTTTTCAAAGAATATTTTCTAAACACTTATGGGTTAGCGAGAGCAGGCATAGGGCTTTAGGAGTATAATCCGAGATAAGACCACGAAAGTGTGAGTTAAGGATTTTTAAACTGATAATCTCTACAGAACAATTAAGTTAACCATCTGTATACGCTTAGGTTCGATTAAATCCTCTTAGGTTCACTATATTACGTACCGATATCCGTTTAATTTATATTTTTCTTTAACCATTATCTAAAATAATTATTCGCCTTAGCTATATACAATAACTTAGGATAACAGTAGATCGATTTATAGTCTTTGTGGGTTCGATATCTTTTAAAACTACGCGATAGGATTGTGCACTTGCAGTCTTCCGATTAATAGACGATAAAGTCGCGATCAAGTTTTTGGCGCCGTTGCCGGGGACTATTTAAGTCGATATTGTAACTCCAGTGTTACACCTATAGACTAAGGCACTTTTACCTTATTTAATATGTATAACCCAAATTTTTTCTACGCCCATTATCAGTATTTTGAGGAATCACAAGAATCCCATAAATCCGACCTCGAAATACTAATGGAAGATTTCAATGCTTCACAAACCTACTCTTACCCAAATTACCTCCAAAACTACCAATTCCAACATTTTGAGGAGCCACAAGAAACTTATAATTCCAACCAAACTTATCCTCAACCCAATTTCCTCTACAATTACCACGCCCAATATTTTGAAGAAACACCAGAACCATATAAATCTGACCTCGAAATATTAATGGAAAATTTTAATGAAACATCTAGGATGATAGAACGCTTTGGGGAAAAACAAAAGGAGACTCTAACTCACTTTCAAGAATCAGAAGAATCACAAGATTTTAACTTCGAAACATTAATGGAGGATTCTGATGAGATGCTAACTAACTCTAAGTTAGAGTCTATGATTGAGCACCATATAGAGACACAAACTATCCAAAATGAAGAGGTAAGAAAACAAAGTCTTCAAAATAATGAAACCCTTAGCCAACTAACCATTGTGGTTGAGTCCCTTGCGACTCACAGCATTGGCCTAGAGACTCAAATCTCCAAGCTTGAACAAAACCTTCTAGGACCCTTCCCCAAGGATGATGTGGATGTCGAAACAACCATTAGCGGAAAAAAATTTGAAAATCCTGAGAGTGATAATGAGGTTGAGGAAAGTGATATTGTGGCCGAGGAGAGTTCTGACGAGGAAATAGTAGAGATTGAGAAAAATTCACCAACACTATTCGAAAAGGAGGTTGTAAAAGAGGTAGAGGAGGAAGCGCATATTGTTATCCCAAATCACTACACCCCACTGATTCCTTTCCCGAAAATTTCTATGGAAGCTCCGGTAGACTCCCAATTTAAAACGTATGTTGAGGTATTGAAAAATATCCACACCAACACACCCTTGTTTGAAGTCTTGCCTAAAAAGAGAAAATTAGAGGACCATGAAATTAGGAATATAATTACTATTAAGAGGGTAAGGTTAACCTTTGAGGCGGTGGATGAAATCACTAAGCCCAAACTTGAAAAACTGATACTTAGGATAGATCTAGAACCACCACCACGATTTCTAAAGAATGAACCACCCCACAAACGTAAGAAAAGAAAAGGTGAGGGATATGTGAGATGGCTTGATAAATGGCCATGGGAAATCAGTAAGGAGTCAGTCTCGAGTGGACCACTATGAGTGTTTACCCTCCTGAACTGTCGAGCTTACGACCTTAACCAAGCGCTTTGTGGGAGGCAACCCACAAGTTTTTAATTTCATTCTTTTTCGTATTTTTCTATTTTATGTTAATTTTTAAATTTTACTTGATTATCGGTAGCACCCCTTCTACTGATACATTTGAACTACTTCCCCGTAATACCGATAATTATACTCAATTAAATAATTTGCGTTAATATTTATAGTTATAATTGAGTATTTTTAATTATCGTATTTTTCCGTCTCCTATCAGTATACTCAATTAATATTTCCCAATATTTATCATATAAACTATAATGCATTTTATACTAGTATTTTATATATATATATATATATATATATATATATATATATATCCTATTGTTTAAAATTCTAAATTATCTATAATATATATATACACGTGTATGGATGCATGCATGTGGAACATCTGAAAAAGCTATTCTCTCTCTGATCATGCATAAAATCCTTAGCCGAGATGAATGTCTAAAGAGGAAGAGGCTGTGAGGACCCGAGATAGATCTCGGCCTTAGGAAGGAGGACTCAGTCCGACATAGGTCACGGAGAGGAGGATGAGGTCGACCCAGTTCCGAGAAGTGGCTCGGCAGCTACTCAGAAAGAAGGGTTGAACAGACGTTACGAAAGATAAAGAGTTCCTAGAGACTTTATGAGACGTTACTGATGAATGATTACAAGCTGTAACAGCTAGCTCCCTGCCTTAAAGCCATGGTTAATGCGCTAGGGCAGTTACGGGAGGGAAGGAATAGCTTCGTGGAAGGACTGAAATAAATAGGGCTCCCGCCGGCGGGATAAGCAAGACAATGATAAGCTTGGAACTTGAGTTACGACACTTGAGTCTCCAAATCCCTAAACAATATCTTTAATCAGGTTTTTCCTGCAAGAACATTGGCGCCCACCGTGGGGCCTCGGTGAAATCAATCCCAGGCCGCACAAACATACTGACAAGCACAGACGACAATGTCTCAAACCTCACCACCACCAACGGATCCTCCGGATCTAACCCAGTTGCTGGCTATGATTGATGACCTACGCCAGCATAACGAAACTTTACAAGACAATGTTCAAGCTCTTCAGCTGAAGAGTTTGGACGACGCAGAAGAGACCGAAGGAGAGCTTTTGGAGCCACAGCCTTTGTCCCAGGCAATCTGGGAGGATGCCGTGCCTGATAACTTCAAACCCCCTGTTCTGGCATCGTATGATGGCAAGACAGATCCACAAGAGCATATTATAGCGGTCAACAACACAATGGCACTCATCGGAGCAACCGATTCCCTTAAGTGCAAGCTGATGGCCGGCACCTTTAGAGAATCAGCCCTGCGCTGGTATATGGGGCTGCCTCGGGTGTCCATAGTAAGCTATCAAGATTTCAACCGAAAGATTATCCAGCAGTTTTCAGCTAATCGACACCGCAAGGTGGCCAACACCTCCCTTTTCAACGTAAAGCAACGCCCTTCCGAGACACTCCGAGATTTCATGGCCAGATTTAACGAGGAGACTATCAAGGTCTCGCACCCTAATCAGGAGATATTTGTAGCGTTCGGACGGCCTAAAAGCGACGCTTCAATGAGTCTTTGGCCCAAAAGCCCGCCAAGAGCATGGACGAGATCATTACTCGGGCCGAATGCTACGTAAAGGGAGAGGAAAGTAACATGGAGAAACGTGCACGGGATTCTAAAGACAAAAGATCGGGACGTGACGAGCGAGGCCCCGATGCACCCGCCGGGATCGGCCTCGGGACCGTCAGCGGCCACCATCGCGCCCCCGGTTGGCTTTCAGCTCCAAGGAGACGTTCACACCCGTTAACGCCAGAATGGAGGATATCCTCCGGGACATCCATCACCTGAAGCTGCTCACCCCACCTTACAGCAGTAGGTGGACAGTCAACACAGTCTTAGGAAGTGATCCGGAAGCATGGTGTGAGTTCCATCGTGCGAAGGGCACACCACGTAAGCTTGTATACTGATTCTGAAGAGATTGAGAAATTAATTCAGAGAGGAAAGCTGTCAACATACGTAAAGGAAGATCCTGGGAGATCCAGCAAGCGAGACTCATCCCCGAAACGGGACTCGGTTTCTGATTCCCGGTCTAAGAAAAAGGGTAAGGCTGTGGAAGAAGTAAAGGAAGCAAGATCGACCCGGCACACTCTCAACACCATCTCTGGGGGCTTCGCAGGAGGTGGCTCCACCAGTTCGGCCAGGAAAAGGTATGCTCGTAGCTCCGCTCAGGTGCTTCGCATCGGAACCTCAAAATTCGATTCCGGAGTGATAACCTTTTCGGCGGAAGATGCTAAGGAAGTCCTGCCTCATGAGAATGATCCCATGGTGATTGAAGTACAAATCCGGGATTGGGGTGTCAAGCGTGTTTTGGTCGATCCGGGAAGCTCGGCGGATGTCCTTTATTGGGAGGCCTTCAAAGGAATGGGGTTCGAGCCAAATGAATTGCTTCCCTTTAGCGGGACACTTGTCGGTTTCTCCGGCGAGCAGGTACAAGTCCTGGGGTACCTCCCCGCGCTGACTACCTTTGGAGAGGAAGAAAATTCCAAAGCTGTTCAGGTTAGGTATCTGGTGGTTAATGCGTCGTCACCCTACAACATCATCATTGGGAGACCTTCGTTCAATGCACTTGAGGCAGTATTGTCGACGCTGTTCCTAACTATGAAGTACCCCCTGGGTAACGGACGAGTCGGGGTTGTCCGTGGTGACAAGGGCCTGGCTCGGAAATGCTATAAAGATAGTTTGAAAGCCAAGAAAAAGTCAGGACCGTCAGAGGCTTCTCCAAAGCACGAAGTCGGTATGGTCGACATCGATCCAAGAGACGGAACGGGTGAGGAAGGACTTACCCCTCAGGAAGAGGTCAAAGAAGTCCAGATCGGGCCGTTGCCTTCACAAATTACCCATCTCGGAACTCAATTGACGAAGGAGGAGGAGACCGAAATAGTCCGGGTGTTGAGGCAAAACCTGGATCTCTTTGCCTGGAAGCCATCAGATATGCCGGGTATTGACCCAGAGATCATGTGCCATCATTTATCCATCGACCCCGGGATCAAACCAGTGTCACAGAGGAAGCGGAAGATGGGAGAAGAAAGAGGACAGGCTGTCTCGGAGGAAGTGGGAAAATTGTTAAAGGCCGGTTTCGTTAAAGAGGTGCAATACCCAACTTGGCTGTCGAACGTTGTTATGGTAAAGAAGAAGAATGGGAAATGGAGGATGTGTGTAGACTTCACCGACCTAAATAAAGCATGCCCGAAGGATCCCTATCCTCTTCCTCACATTGATCGGCTGATTGATAGTTCCTCCGGTTTCCGCCTCCTGAGTTTTTTGGATGCATATTCAGGGTACAACCAGATCCGAATGAACCCGGCTGATGCGTCCAAAACCGCCTTCATGACAGAAAGGAAGAATTTCTATTACAGGGTTATGCCATTTGGATTGAAGAACGCCGGTGCGACCTACCAAAGACTGATGGATATGGTGTTTGCCCCTCAGATCGGTAGGAATATTGAGGTGTACGTAGACGACATGGTGATCAAAACCGGGACAGAGGCAGATCATGTCATTGACATCAGGGAGACATTTGCGGCATTAAGAAAGTTCAATATGCGCTTGAACCCGGACAAGTGTACGTTCGGAGTTCAGGCTGGAAAGTTCCTGGGTTTCATGCTCACAAATCGCGGCATTGAGGCCAATCCAGATAAATGCCAGGCGATCATTGACATGCGAAGCCCGACCTCAATCCGGGAGGTACAGCAACTAACCGGCCGTTTGGCCGCGTTGTCTCGTTTCTTGTCTTGTGCAGGTGACAAATCTATTCACTTCTTCTCGGCAATTAAAAAGAGAGCTCTGTTTGAATGGACGGAAGCATGCGAAGAAGCATTCAAGGGGATAAAGCGATTACTATCGTCACCTCCGGTGTTAGTCAGACCCAAAGAAGGCTCCCAGTTGATACTGTACCTGGCAGTGTCTGAGGGGGCGATCAGCTCAGCGTTGGTCCAAGATACAGAAGAGGGAGAGCGTCCGGTGTACTTTGTAAGCAAGGTGTTGAAAGGAGCAGAAACCAGATATCAGAAGATAGAGAAATTGGCGTTGGCGCTTGTGACGACTGCCCGAAAACTCCGACACTATTTCCTTGGACATCCCGTCCAGGTAAAGACTAATTATCCTTTAAAACAAGTGTTCAAGAAGCCGGATTTGGCAGGGAGGATGGTGTCTTGGGCCGTGGAGCTATCAGAGTATGAAATCAGTTTCAGCCCTCGTACCAGTATCAAATCCCAGTCTTTAGCCGACTTCATGATCGAACTAACCTCCCCGCCGGGAAAGGATTCTACTCAAGGGTGGGTTCTATCTGTCGACGGCTCCTCTAACCTCAAAGGCAGTGGTGCAGGGGTAGTGTTGGAAGGTCCAGGAGAGATAGTTCTTGAATACTCTTTGCGTTTTGGATTCTCCACAAGTAACAACCAAGCAGAATACGAAGCTCTGTTGGCCGGTCTAAGGCTGGCTCTGGAGGTCGGAGTGACACATTTGCTAGTCCGCACCGATTCACGCTAGTGGTCGGACGGTGGACGGATCATTTCGTAAAAGACGCTACTCGAGAGATATTTGAAACAAGCCCTTGTGTTGAGTCGATTTGAGGCGCTTGAGATACGTCATGTGGCCGGAAGAAAATACCCGTGACCTTCTATCCCGGTTGGCCAGTTCTAGGGATTCTGGGATAAACAAATCGGTCATCCGTGAAATACTTCCCGTGCCTAGTATCGAGAAAGAAGAATCCTTGATGGTTTATGGGGACAACGACGGGTGGATGAGCCCGATCATCCGTTTTCTACAACAAGACATATTGCCTGCGGATGAAGAGAAAGCCAAACGCATCAGGAAAATTTCATCCCGGTTCGTAATGGAGTCAGGGAAACTATACCGGTTGGGACGTGCAACACCCATGCTGCGCTGCGTGTCGGAAGGGATATGTCGTGATTATGAAGGAAGTGCATGAGGGGGCTTGTGGAAATCATGGTGGAGGTAGAGCCTTAGCAAGCCGGATCTTAAGGGCCGGGTACTCATCGGCCTACTTTAACAAAGGATTGTCAAGAGTATGTGACTCGATGTACAAAATGCCAGATGTTTGCCCCAGCTATCCATACTCCAGCTGAGTTTTTGCATACCGTTCTGGTCCCGTGGCCTTTTTATCAGTGGGGGGCTGACATCTTGGGGCCGTTCCCAGTGGCTCCGGGACAATTGAAGTTTTTGATCGTGGCAGTAGATTATTTTACTAAATGGGTAGAGGCGGAGGTTATCTCGGATCTCGATCGGGTTGGCGTTTTACTAGAGAAGCATCATTTGCCGGTTTGGGCTACCTCGGGTTATAGTTTCGGACAACGGAACACAGTTTGCCAGCACCTCGGTAGTAGAATTTTGTAAGGATCTCGGGATTCAAAACAGGTTTATATCTGTAGAGCATCCACAGGCGAACGGGCAGGCGGAATCGGCCAACAAGGTCATATTAAATGCAATTAAGAAGAAATTGGACTCGGCCAAGGGGTTGTGGGCGCAGCACTTGCATGAAGTCTTATGGGCCTACCATACCACGTTCACTCCACAACCGGAGACTCCTTCAGGATGGTTTTTGGGGCTGATGCCATGATCCCGGTAGAGGTAGTTTTACCCTCTTGGCGTCGGGAAAGCTTTGAAGAAGAGGCTAACAACCAGGCCTTGAGTGAGGAAGCAGATTTACTGGATGAAATAAGGGATGCAGCACATATCCGGGAAGCAGCAGCAAAGCAGAGAATGACCAGGCGTTTCAACTTACGAGTTAAACAGCGAGGGTTCAAAGTCGGATCGGTACTCAAGAAGGTGACCGACCCCTCCAAGAAAGGTAAGCTGGATTCCAACTCGGAAGGACCGTTCAGGGTCTCGGAAGAATTGCAAAACGGAGCCTATAAATTAGAGACATTAGACGGATCAGGACTGCCAAGAACTTGGAATGTTGCCAACCTTAAATTTTATTTCAGTTAAAAATGCTTATGTAAGAATAATTGGTGCACTCTTTTCCCTAGGCAAGGGCCAGGGTTTTTAATGAGGCATCTATCTAATGAAATTATATTGCAAAGATCCGATGCGTGGCGAAAATGGCGACGTCTTCACGAGCTCGGTCTAAAGATCGCCTCTCGCCACGTAAAGGCTCTGTTCCCACGAGGAATACTCCTTGGTCAACCTCGGCAGGGCTCTGAACCCTATGGCGACGTCTGCGAGCTCGGTCTAAAGATCGTCTCTCCACGTAAAGGCTCTGTTCCCACGAGGAATACCCTTGGTCAACCTCGGCAGAGGCTCGAACCCTATGGCGACGTCTGAGCTCGGTCTAAAGATCGTCTCGATCACGTAAGGCTCTGCTCCCACGAGGAATACCCTTGGTCAACCTCGGCTTGAGGCTCACGAACCCTATGGCGACGTCTTGAGCTCGGTCTAAAGATCGTCTCTCGATCACGTAAAGGCTCTGCTCCCACGAGGAATACTCCTTGGTCAACCTCGGCAGGGCTCGAACCCTATGGCGGCGTCACGAGCTCGGTCTAAAGATCGTCTCTCAGTCACGTAAAGGCTCTGTTCCCACGAGGAATACTCCTTGGTCAACCTCGGCTTGAGGCTCTGAACCCTATGGCGACGTGCTGCTGAGCTCGGTCTAAAGATCGTCTCTCAGTCACGTAAAGGCCTGCCCCACGAGGAATACCCTGGTCAACCTCGGCAGGGCTCAACCCTATGGCGACGTCTGGCTCGGTCTAAAGATCGTCTCTCATCACGTAAAGGCTCGTTCCCACGAGGAATACTCCTTGGTCAACCTCGCTTGAGGCTCTGAACTCTATGGCGACGTGCTGCTAAGCTCGGTCTATGATCGTCTTTCAGGTCACGGAAAGGCCCTATTCCTATGAGGAATACTCCTCGGAACGACCTACAAAAATGAATGTAATCGAGTTGCATCGGGCGTACCATCAACACTCTTTCCAGTCTCGGTAAACCGATATTACCTGGAAACGTATGTTTGGGGTTGTGAACAATTGTTATGTGATTTTCTCTAAAACCATTAGGATTGATCGTCACATCCTATGGCTCGGGGGGCTCATAAGTACTACATAAAAGTTCACAATTATGCGCGAAATGAACAAAGGCAAAAATTAACTTGGAAATTAATAGCAAAAATTCGGAAAGCAATTAAAAATAACCCGGCAAGGCAAATATTCAGAATACAAAATGCATCCACCACAAGGGATGACTAACTATGAAAATTCTAAACAACAAAGAAGTCAAGGGTTGGGGTTGGCGGAGTTGGCATCCACCTTAGCATTTTCTTCACTAATGGTGGTCTCGCTATCATCTTCATCAACCTCCACCAGCTTCCCATCAACAATAGTCTTGAAGAAGTCAACCTCCGAGATGTCTATGTCGGGGTAAAGACAACTGACTTGAGCTTTAGCCCGATCAAAAGCTATGTCCCCGGCATCTAGCATACCCATCTGGGAGTTCTTCAATGCTTCCTGTAGCTCGGAGCATGATTTTTCAGAGTTCTGAAACTTGGTGGACATTTGGGCGAGCTCATCTTCCAAAGTCTTTATCCGTTTGCTTGCCTCCGAATTCTTTTCTTCAAGACTTGTAATGTTGCCAGCTGCTTCGGAGAGTTTGTTCTTGAAAACATCATTGGCGTCGAGAAGGAATTGCTCGTTGTCAGTTAACCTCTTGACTTCGGCCTCTAATTCAGTTTTCTTTTTCTCCACAAGATCACCAGATTCAAACAGACTTCGGGTGAGCACAGCACACCTCATAAGGTATGAGCTCAGCTGATTGGTGATCTGTTGTGAACCCAGAGGGGTCAACTTGTTCACGTCGGTAGTGGCGTTGAGTTGGTCATACAAAAACTTAAGGCCGTCGAAGTCGGCAGCCCAGAACCGATTTTCAGAAGAGGCTCGACCAGAGCTATCACCAACTTCCTTCAGCAAATTGGAGATGGCCCAGTCTGCCGAGTTGGTTTCGTTCCCCATAACGGTTTTCAGCTTTTTGGGGATAGACTCGGGGGCTAGTTCAGGCTCAGCTGGACGCTTCAGAGGAGAAGCAGTAATGGCATTTGCTTCTGCAGCAGGGTCACGGGTCGTGGCGTTCTTCTTCTTCTTCGGGACGCGCACTTCCAGCCCGGCCAAATTGGACTTGGTCTCGGAAGGACCACCTTTGCCCATTCGGGCAGCACGGGCTTCAGCCATTAGCTTCCTCTATTCCTTCACGGATATATCAATCATCTTATCTGTGGAAAATAAAATGAAGAAAGGAAGTTAAACATACAAATAAAGTATAGAATAGAAAGATAGTCGAGAAGTTCTTACCTAGGAAGTCGGGGACTTCCTTGGGAGACAGGGCAAGTAAATCCTTGACCCGAATCGGTCTGAAAGAATCCAGAATTTCTAAAGAGAGGATCTCGGTATCACTCAGGCTGTCGTAATCAAAACCGGAGATAGGGAGTGGATCACAAGTCCAGTACAAAGGGAACTTATGATGCCCGTCAGAGCCATAAATAACATAGGGGCATCGAGACCCACATCTCACTCGGATAAAGCGCTCTTTGTAGCCTTTAAAGTTGGAAGTATAGGCTTGGAGGAAACTTCTTTTTGGGATGCCACTGATAGCAACCCAGTTTCCGGGCTCAGTACTTTTTATTTCGAAAAAAGAGAAGAATAAGCCAATGGTAGGGGTTATAGACAGGGCCCGGCAAATTATTTCGAAGGCCCGAATGAAACCCCAGCTCTTAGGACGAAGTTGGGAAGGAGCTAGGTTGATGGTGCGGAGGATATCAGTTTCGAAGTCGGAGAGTGGGAATTGAATGCCAAATTCCTCGATCACTCCCGTATAAAAGTAAAACCACTCCATTTTAACTCCCTGGGGACGGATCATATGATACTCTCTCCAGTTCACGGATTCTAAAATCACATCATCTTCTCTGGCTGACGAGACACTCTGTAGGAGCGAAGTGCGGCGATTTCTTCATCTTGTATCGCTTTGCTTAAAGCCAGCTTCCCCTTGATCGACGGTTGGTTTCCATTATTAGCTCCACCGAACACGAAGAGTCGGTCGAATCACTTCGAAGTAAAGACTTCAAAGAACCCCTACTCAGTAACTCTTTTAGGTCACCACCCTCTTGACATCACTCATCTCACGCATGCATTCCTCGAACAGGGTTTTTCGTTCCTCGTCTCTTAAATGGATTTTGCGACCAAAGTCATCGCATTCCCTAATGACGACCATGTTTTGAAACAAAAAATAGTGTAAAGAAAAGAGGATACCTGAGTTGATGATCGACTGATTTGGTGCGAGGGGTTTTGAAGCGTCTGACGGCAAAGATTGTGTTAGGGTTGGGAATATGTAGAAGAGGAATTCGTAGAAATCAAATAAATGAAATATAATGAGTTGGAGGGAAAGGAGGCGTGAAATCAGGTTCTCCCTATTTATAGGCAATCATGCAAAAGCCAGTGACCGTTGGGTGGGTCACGTGCCACACTTTAGGAAGGTTCAAAAGTATGCACATCTCGCTAAGGTTAAAGTTTAAAGCGATTGGTCGACACGGATTCAAGGAGCTTAAAATCGAGCGACCAAGGGGGCTTATGATCATGCATAAAATCCTTAGCCGAGATGAATGTCTAAAGAGGAAGAGGCTGTGAGGACCCGGGATAGATCTCGGCCTTAGGAAGGAGGACTCAGTCCGACATAGGTCACGGAGAGAGAGGATGAGGTCGACCAGTTAGAAGTGGCTCGGCAGCTACTCAGAAAGAAGGGTTGAACAGACGTTACAAAAGATAAAGAGTTCCTAGAGACTTTATGAGACGTTACCGATAAATGATTACAAGTGACTAGCTCCCCTTAAAGCCATGGTTAATGCGCTAGGCGATTCGGGAGGAAGGAATAGCCGTGGAAGGACCGAAATAAATAGGGCTCCCGTCGGCGGGATAAGCAAGACAATGATAAGCTTGGAACTTGAGTTACGACACTTGAGTCTCCAAATCCCTAAACAATATCTTTAATCAGGTTTTTCCTGCAAGAACACTCTCCTATGCTAAAATTACTGCATTGAAAAAATCATAGCACCCCTGTTCCTAGAGACGCATGCCTCATGCGTGATTCACTGCCAAGAATCTCACACTGCCAGATTCTTCTTGAGACGAGAACCTTGACTATTTTTTTTCCTTCTTGAGACGGACGCCTCGTGCTTTATGCCTTTCTGGAGACGCTCGCCCTGTATCCCTAATATCATTCCAAGACGCACGTCTCACGTCATTCCCTGTACAAGGAGACGCACGCCTCCAACATTATCTTTCTGCCTTTATGAGACGGTCGTCTCAGGACTTATGGCCCCCGCCTCGCATGAGTTGTGTGTCTTTTCTCTTGTCCTGTCTCCTTGACTCCTTGTCGTTTCGTCCGTTTCCCATCTTTTCATTTCCCACTATAATTTCCATTCAAACTTTTCTTTATTATTCCATTTACCAAAAATTTTCTCTCTTCCTTTCCCAACATATAATTAATTATAATTTAATCTTCTTAATCCCTAAATCCACTATAAATATCCATCCCCATTTCTTCTATTCCACATCCCTTCCATCTACTTCACACTTATTTTCTCTCCTCCACTCCATATTTCTACCATTCTTATCTTTCGTTTCTTTCCTTACCATGGCTCCACGAAACACACATCTAGGAGTGTGCAAAATATCCGGTTGTTAGGCCCAAATCCATAACCAAATCCAAATCCATTTTAAATATCCGGATATAATTGAATGGTTATTAACCGGTTTAGTGTTTAATGGTTTAGTTATCCATTCATATAATCCAGATATAATTAAATGGTTATTAACCGGTTAAATTTTTTTGGATTCGGTTATAATCCGGTTATTATCCAATATCCAAAATTTTTAATTTTCAAAATAATTTTTTTTTTTTTTAGTTTAGTTTTTTAAAACTAGATTTTTTTAAAATAAACGGTTATATAACCATAACTAAATTTATAACCAGTTGTATAACCGGTTTTGACTAAAATATAGTTTTGGTTATAAATCCAAACCATTTAAATGGTTTAAAAATGGTTATGGTTTGGTTTTTAAAAATAACCAACCATGCACACCCCTACACACATCGTCAAGTGAGGCCAGACCGGCCACCACCAGACCTATCTACAGTGGTGTTCCGGGAGAATGATGACGGGAAACAACGAGATAAATACTTGAAGTTCTATTCACGTTCGGTTATTCCCACCAAATACGTGGACGCCGACTATTTAGAAACTTTGGGTATGACGGATTGCATCACTTTCATGCTCACAAATACGGGTTTGCTTAATCTCTGCACAAATCCTTTTCCAACTTTTGAACCGCTCGTATTAGAGTTTCTCAGTTCGTTCTCTTACAACACTCCTCCTGATGATCCATACACAACCGGCACCGCAAATTTTCGCATGTTCAACCAAGAGTATTCCATAGACCAAAAAAGGATAGCTGAACTTTTACAGTTCACAAGAGGTCAAAACGTTCACTACAAACCTTTCGACACCGAAGGCGACATATCTTGGGACCAAGTTTGTTTCTCTTTTTGGTATGATCTGACCGGTCAACCCACTGAAAGTTGCCGAGATCTTTATGCTTCCCACATTCACAACCCCGCTTTGAGGTATTACCGCCGTATCCTTGCGAACACGATTTTTGGTAGCACCAATAACCATAAGGTCAACCAAAATGAAATGTTCTTTCTTTTCTGTGCCCTCAACGGGAACGCCATCAATGCCGCTCCTTTCATGCTAAGTCATTTTCATACATGCGTCAATGTGGCATGTAACACCCTTCTAAAATACCCCGAATATATTAATTAATTTAATATTAAAACCAGATTTAATCAGAGTCAACACGGAAATCAAGGGATGCCACAATTATGAAATAAATAAAACTCCAATTAACTCAGTAGCCAAGCTACACTGAGGATCACTATAAAAAATAATCAATTAAGTTAAGACCATGTCTTACACAACGGAAATAATACCATCAAATCAAAACGGAATAAACCAAGTCTCAATTTTTCCTAAAGTAATTCCAATAACAATTGAATAATGAATAAATCCTCAACTAAACGTTCCCCAGTGTTACAACCTATCAGAGCATGACACTGACACGCGGACTTAAATATCCTAGCTCTAGAGCCATCCTCACCAACTTCTGAGCTGCTAACTTTAATCTGAAATCATTAAAGTAAGGGTGAGATTTCTCATAATTAACATGCATTATAAGTTTCTCAATCAACATATATCACAAGCATATTATTCCACCCATTCCAGCATAGTTCAGATTCCAATACACAATTACAACCAGACAATTCATTATGCACAACCATTAACAATCAGAGAATTGCAACACTGGAAGACATCCTAACATGTTACAATTCCATGCAATTACAATGCAGACACAACGCATGTGGTACCAACACGTGACCAAGTCACCCAACACTGATCCATCATCAACTGGATACAGTAACCATCGATTCGTCCATAAACACCCGGACACGAATCCAGCCTTACCACCCATCATCACCCGGGTATCGGTTAACAACAATACAAGTCAAATTCCTCACAATGGGAATTAACTTCACCAAAAATGCATATGCACGCACAACACCAGCATGCAACATTTTATCAGTCTATGCAACATTTTATCAGTCTATGAAATACATGCAACATTTTCAAAAAGTTACAGTGGAACCCGGTTCCTCCCTATGCAGGAACCGGTTCCTGCAAAGTCTGAAAACACGCCCCCTGGAAAAATGTATGGGAACCCAGTTCCTACCCCACTGGGAACCGGTTCCCACGTACAGAAATAGCCAATTTTAAAAGTTTGACATTGGGAACTCGGTTCCTACCCACTGCAAATTGGTTCCCACGACCTGCAGAAACAAAAACTGCTGTTTTGACAGCATTTACCCATTCCAAATCACTTCCAAACATTCCCATACGAATTGTAACATGAGAAACACCAAAATACATCCATTTTACACCATTATAACATCAAACAACATTATTTCATCATTCCTATTTATTGTTTGACACACTAATGGTTTCCGACCTACAATCCGACACAATAGAGACAATTCTATGGAACCCTAGAGTTTCTAAACCGGGATTCCCTAACATGCTATGATCTATACGGTTGAATTCAAAGCCGATAATACACAATAATTAATCGAAATCACCCCTTACCTTGTGGGTTCTTCGACTTCCGACACGAAATGGCTTTTCTCCTTCCTTTCCTCTTCTCAATTTCATGTACTGTGAGTTTCTCCAAAAGTGATTCCTTTTTCTCTTTTTCCTTCTTTTATTCCTTTTATTATTCTAATAAAATAAAATAAAGTAATTCATGTGAGTAGAGCCTTTTACTCCTCACACCCTCACTTTACCCTTCACACCACCAATAATTCCACTTCCATATAATTTAATTGATTTCCAATAATCCAAAATATTAAATATTACATTTTTAATTAAATTAATAATTAAAAATCATAATTATTTAATAATCGAATTATTTGGGGTGTCACAACTCTCCCAAACTAAAAGAGTTTTCGTCCTCGAAAACATACCTTAGACGAACAGTTCGGGATACAAGTCCTTCATCTGACTCTCCAGCTCCCAAGTGACATTCCCATCTGCTGGTCCTCCCCAAGCCACTCTTACCAATGTGATCTCTTTGCCTCGCAACTGTTTCAACTTTCGGTCCTCAATTCTTGCAGGTACCGCTTCAACAGTCAAATTCTCTCGTACCTGTATATCATCTACTTGAATCTCATGTGACGGACAATAATGTACTTCCTCAGCTGAGATACATGGAAAACGTCATGCAAATTTGCAAGTGATGGCGGTAAAGAAATCTGATACGCCATCTTCCCAATTCTCTTGGTAATTTGAAACGGACCAATAAAACGCGGAGTCAACTTCTTTGAGTTCAAGGCTCGACCAATACCAGTCATCAGAGTAACTCGCATAAACACATGTTCTCCTTCGCTAAACTCAAGATCTTTCCTCCTCTTATCATGATAACTTTTCTGACGACTCTGAGAAGCTCTCATCTTTTCCTGAATCATTTTGATCTTTTCCGAAGTCTGTTGGACAATTTCCGATCCGATCACAGCACTCTCTCTAGATTCATACCAACACAACGGTGTCCGACACCTCCTACCATACAATGCCTCAAACGGAGCCATACCAATACTCGAATGAAAACTATTGTTGTAGGTAAACTCAATCAACGGTAGATAACTATCCCAAGCTCCACCCTTCTCTAACACACAAGATCTCAGCAAATCTTCTAACGACTGAATCGTTCTCTCCGTCTGACCATCTGTCTGTGGATGATAAGCGGAACTCAAACGTAACTTAGTACCCAAGGCTTCTTGCAATCCCGTCCAGAACTTAGATGTAAACCTTGGATCTCGATCCGACGCAATACTAGAAGGAATACCGTGTAAACTCACAATCTTCTCAACATACAATTCTGCCAACCTCTCCATCGGATAATCCATTCTTATCGGAATGAAGTGAGCAGATTTCGTCAACCGATCAACAATAACCCAGATAGAATCACAATTCTTCGCTGTCCCCTGGCAAACCAGACACAAAATCCATAGAGATTCCATCCCATTTCCATTCCGGAACAAATAACGGTTCCATCAATCCTGACGGTTTCTGATGTTCAATCTTTGATTTCTGACAAACCAAACACGCATACACGAACTCAGCAATTTCCTTTTTCATTCCAGGCCACCAAAACAACTTTTTCAAGTCATGATACATTTTAGTAGCACCGGGAGGAATAGTCAACCCGCTACGATGTCCTTCTTCCAAAATACTCTTCCTAATCTCGGCAACATCCGGAACACACACTCTGTCACCAAACCTCATAACGCCATTCTCATCAATCCGGAACTCACCTCCTTGACCTTGGTTGATCAATGTCAACTTGTCAACTAAACCAACATCGGACTTCTGTCCATTTCTAATCTCTTCCAGAATACCACTAGTCAGCTTCAATATACCCAATTTCACACTATTCGGAGTGGTTTCACATACCAAACTTAAATCTCTGAACTGCTCAACCAAATCTAACTCACGGACCATTAACATCGACATATGCAAGGACTTTCTACTCAAAGCATCCGCAACAACGTTTGCCTTACCAGGATGATAATTCAAACCGAAATCATAATCCTTTAGGAATTCTAACCATCTCCTCTGCCTCATGTTCAACTCTTTCTGATCAAAGAGATACTTCATACTTTTGTGATCACTGAATACCTCAAACCGAGAACCGTATAAATAATTCCTCCACAACTTCAAAACAAATACAACAGCTGCCAACTCTAAATCATGAGTCGGATAATTCCTTTCATGTACTTTCAATTGTCTCGAAGCATAAGCCACAACCTGCTTATCTTGCATCAACACACCACCTAATCCAATCAATGATGCATCACAATACACTACAAAAGACTCAGCCGGATTCGGCAAGATCAAGATCGGAGCACTAGTGAACCTCCTCTTCAGTTCTTGAAACCCTTTCTCACATTCAGCATCCCAAACAAACACTTGACCCTTCCTGGTCAACTTAGTCAGTGGAAACGCTAGTTTGGAAAATCCTTCAATAAACTTCCAGTAATAACCTGCAAGACCCAGAATACTACGGATCTCAGAAGCATTCTTCGGCGCTTCTCACTGAGATACTGCTTCTACCTTCGTAGGATCCACAGCAATTCCATTCTTGGAAATTACATGGCCAAGAAAACTCACTTCACTTAACCAGAATTCACATTTGGACAACTTCGCATAAAGCTTCTTCTCTTTCAACAATTCCAATACAACTCTGAGATGTTCTGCATGTTCTTCATCGCTCTTCGAATAAATTAAAATATCATCAATGAATACTACCACAAACTTGTCAAGATACGGATGAAATATCCTGTTCATATACTCCATGAAAACACCAGGTGCATTAGTAACTCCAAACGGCATAACAGAATATTCATAATGCCCATACCTCGTTCTAAATGCAGTTTTCTGAATATCCTCTATCTTCACACGAATCTGATGATATCCAGATCTCAGATCCATCTTACTAAATACACAAGCACCAACTAGTTGATCCATCAAATCATCAATCCTCGACAATGGATACCGATTCTTAATTGTCACTTTATTCAACTGTCTGTAATCAACACATAATCTCATTGAACCTTCTTTCTTCTTAACCAACAACACCGGAGCTCCCCACAGCGAAACACTGGGACAAATAAACTTCTTCTCAAGCAACTCCTCCAACTGTTTCTTTAACTCTGCTAGTTCAGATGCCGACATACAGTAAGGCGCCATCGACACCGGACTAGTTCCAGGAATCAAATCTATAGTAAATTCTACCTCTCTCTCAGGTGGCAATTCACTAACGTCTTCAGGAAACACCTCTGGAAAATCATTCACCACTGGCAATCCATCACTCTTTGCTTTTCCCTCCGCTTCTATTGAAGAATACAACATAAACACCACAGCACCATCTTTCACAGCTAGGTTCATCTGTTTAACCGACATAGTCACATCTTCGACACCAACCTCTTCAGGAAAAAATAACAGTCTTCACAAAACAGTTGATATGAACCTGGTTGAATTCCAACCAGTTCATTCCAAGGATGATATCAAGTTGTTCTAACAGTAGGCACACTAGACCCATACCGAAACCCCTACCAAAAATCACAATAGGACAATTCCTACAAACATACGAAGTAGTCACTGAACCCGACGCAGGGAGTGTCAATAACCATACTTCCATCCATATTAGAAATTTCCAAATTCAATCTTTTAGCACAATCCAAAGCAATAAAAGAGTGTGTGGCTCCACTATCAATAATCGCAATTAAAGGAATGCCATTAATAAAACATGTACCTTTAATCAATCGATCATCTGGCTTAGTATCTGATCCAAACAATGCGAACACTTTACCACCAGCTTGCTCCTTCTTGGGTTTTGTGCACTGAGGACGAGTATGACCCTCTTCACCATAGTTGTAACAAGTCACCACTCTCACTCTGCAGTCATTGGCCACATGGCCGAGTTTCCCACACTTGAAACACTTCTTATCATTACTTTTGCAATCCACCATACGATGCCCTGTCTCACCACACTTGTAGCACTTAATGGAAGAACCGAATCTCCTCCACGGACTTCTTCCAACCGGATCTCGATTACTCTATCATAAGGCTTACCACGATCCATCATTGCTTACCCTTCCTATCAACATAACCTCGAGCATTCGACTTGGTGCTGCAAGATCCTCCTCTAAAATCCTACTACGATCAACGGATCGGAAAATCTTCGGATATCGCGATACGATACCACTTAATCTCGTCACGGACCATTCTCAAACTTGATACATTTGGAAAATTCTCCATACGCATCGTTAGTGTAATGAGCATAATACTGCCAACTCGGAAACTTGAAGCATACTCACCGATCTTGTTGCCTTCTTGGAGCTCGAATTTCAATCTCCTTCTTACCTCGAATGTCTTGGAAAGTACCTCCTAAAAGCCCTCCGAACAGCCCAGTCAATAATACCATCTTCTTCCATTTCGATTCGGTAGCAACCCACGGTCGTCGACTTCCTCGCTAACATGTGAGTTCCGTATCTCACCTTGACCCTTGACAATCAATCACTCAAGATCCTCTCGATCTCCTTCAACCACTTCGGCGCCTTGGGATCATGTGCACCCTTGAACAATGGAGGATTATTCCTCGAAAATTCCCAATTGTCGGTCGGCACCAATATGACTCTGTTGGTTCCTCCGAGCACTCCAGCTAACATTCCCAATGCTTCAGCAATAACATCATTGTTTCTTCTGTTACCTCTTCCGGCCATTGTTCTGTAGCATTACAAAACAACCTCGTCAGCACACAAGTATCGACAGTGTCATCTTACACTAGTCGCATACAAAAGGGATAACGACACAAGACAAGACCGACTATGCTCTGATACCACTATTGTAACACCCCTTCTAAAATACCCCGAATATATTAATTAATTTAATATTAAAACCAGATTTAATCAGAGTCAACACGGAAATCAAGGGATGCCACAATTATGAAATAAATAAAACTCCAATTAACTCAGTAGCCAAGCTACACTGAGGATCACTATAAAAAATAATCAATTAAGTTAAGACCATGTCTTACACAGCGGAAATAATACCATCAAATCAAAACGGAATAAACCAAGTCTCAATTTTTCCTAAAGTAATTCCAATAACAATTGAATAATGAATAAATCCTCAACTAAACGTTCCCCAGTGTTACAACCTATCAGAGCATGACATTGACACGCGGACTTAAATATCCTAGCTCTAGAGCCATCCTCACCAACTTCTGAGCTGCTAACTTTAATCTGAAATCATTAAAGTAAGGGTGAGATTTCTCATAATTAACATGCATTATAAGTTTCTCAATCAACATATATCACAAGCATATTATTCCACCCATTCCAGCATAGTTCAGATTCCAATACACAATTACAACCAGACAATTCATTATGCACAACCATTAACAATCAGAGAATTGCAACACTGGAAGACATCCTAACATGTTACAATTCCATGCAATTACAATGCAGACACAACGCATGTGGTACCAACACGTGACCAAGTCACCCAACACTGATCCATCATCAACTGGATACAGTAACCATCGATTCGTCCATAAACACCCGGACACGAATCCAGCCTTACCACCCATCATCACCCGGGTATCGGTTAACAACAATACAAGTCAAATTCCTCACAATGGGAATTAACTTCACCAAAAATGCATATGCACGCACAACACCAGCATGCAACATTTTATCAGTCTATGAAATACACCAACTATCATAACTGAACCAAATTTCAAACATGATATTCTCAACAAATCATGCACACAATCAACAGCATAAACATGCCTTTCATTCACACCATTCAGATATCTCAATGTCACAGGTACACTACCTCTTATACACCCAATACACATCGAATAAATAATCACTTATTTCGAATTCCGACACATTTTCAAAATAATTTTAAGTTACGGGAAATTCTTTCATTTCATAAAATAGAGCATTTAATTTAAGAAATAACGTCCAAAACAGTGACTAAAACGGACTTACGGTTTGAAAGTTATGAATTTTCAAAGTTTAGTATTTTTCAAAAAGTTACAGTGGAACTCGGTTCCTCCCTATGCAGGAATCGGTTCCTGCGAAGTCTGAAAACACGCCCCCTGGAAAAATTTATGGGAACCCGGTTCCTACCCCACTGGGAACCGGTTCCCACGTACAGAAATAGCCAATTTTAAAAGTTTTACATTGGGAACTCGGTTCCTACCCACTGGGAATCGGTTCCCGACCTAGAAACAAAAGCTGCATTTTGACAACATTTACCCATTCCAAATCACTTACAAACATTCCCATACGAATTGTAACATGAGAAACACCAAAATACATCCATTTTACACCATTATAACATCAAACAACATTATTTCATCATTCGTATTTATTATTTGACACACTAATGGTTTCCGACCTACAATCCGACACAATAGAGACAATTCTATGGAACCCTAGAATTTCTAAACCAGGATTCCCTAACATGCTATGATCTATACGGTTGAATTCAAAGCCGATAATACACAATAATTAATCGAAATCACCCCTTACCTTGTGGGTTCTTCGACTTCCGACACGAAATGGCTTTTCTCCTTCCTTTCCTCTTCTCAACTTCACGTACTGTGAGTTTCTCCAAAAGTGATTCATTTGTCTCTTTTTCCTTCTTTTATTCCTTTTATTATTCTAATAAAATAAAATAAAGTAATTAATGTGAGTAGAGCCTTTTACTCCTCACACCCTCACATTACCCTTCACACCACCAATAATTCCACTTCCATATAATTTAATTGATTTCCAATAATCCAAAATTTTAAATATTACATTCCTAATTAAATTAATAATTAAAAATCATAATTATCTAATAATCAAATTATTTGGGGTGTCACACGGCAGGTACTAACCCTTTTGTTTTCGGTTGGATAATAACATCTTTAGCTTATGCTTTGGGTTTAACCAACGAGCTTTTGTCCATTGGACATTTCATGATGCCTGCACATCTGCTTGATGCTATTTACTGTCGTGATTCACATATAATCTCCCCACGACAAGATGGACGGTATACTTTAATGATCAACAGATGCCTGGTCCCTGGTATAGTGTTGCCATGTCCGAATCAGATTGACGTGCGAAACCGCAACAATTGGCGTTTTGTTCTTGGTGCACCTGCTGCACAGCCACCTCAAGAAAATCCTCTGCAGGCTGCCAATCTCGATGCAATGTATGCTGCCATCTTACGCCAAGATCAGCGTTTCCTAGCAATGGAACAAAACCAAGCCGAAACACTGCGTCTTATTCGAGAGTTACAGCACGACCAACGCGAATATGCTTTTCAAAACGATTGTAACTTCGAAGCGATGTTAGCTCGCCTGGCGGATTCTTTACATCTTAACGATTCTGATTCTGACAGGCACCGACGACCTCGTACTAGAGGCAGAGGAGCAAGAGGATGCAATCATCCAAGCAACGAGTGATCACCCTCCTCCCTTCTGATTTCTCATGGTTTTATCGCATTGAGGACAATGCTCATTTTAAGTTTAGGGGAGTCAGAACATTTCTTACTTCGTTTTTATTTTGTTTGCTCTATTTAGTATTTCTCTTTTGTTTCCTTTTTCCATATATTGCAAAATTTCTATTCAATAAAAAACATGTTTATGTAATTTTAAATCTTTTATGTAAAATTCTCGTGCTTATTCGAATTCCTCCATTTTCTTTAGCCATAACGAAAAAAATTCAAACACTTATCTTGACATACTCAACTAGTATTAAGGTTGCTTATTTTTATAAATAAGAACTCGAGTGCGGCTAAAGCAAAATCGTTATCGTCCTAACACTTCAAAACCCCAACACGTTTGATCGATTTAAGTACCTATTATACAAACACCTTAAAACTTAGTTTTAAAGTAATCCCGAGTAGTTTATAAAAGCAGTCGGCACCGCCTTAAACACAAACTACGTGGAGAATCGATGAATATAAGTGATTTATCAAGATTTTTAAGAGAAATTTTTATCAGAAGATGCACTTATTAAGTTAGATGGTCCTTACCATATCATTTAATCCAACAGTTGCGGATACTATAAAATCTTTATGCAAACAATCCATTATGAATTGGTTCAGTGGTTCCTGGTGTTGAACTTGGTAGGGCGGACTACGATCAGATCCCCCGCAATTTGTAATTGGATAAAGCAGTACCAAATATAAGTACGGAACTCTAGTGGATGACAAAGATCAAATTCACTAATTGGTTACTCCACTATATGTGGCGTAAGGCAAAGGGCTTAATGTGATTGCACCAGAATGAAAACGGGTGAAACGAAACGAAAGTATTAGGTCGAGCTATAATAACATGATTTAAATTGGTTTGCAAAAATGGGGTTATCTAGTGTTTTTACGGTAATTTTGGTGTCGAAGTCTAAACTTGAGTTATCCAACAAAGAATTGACTTGCAACCAAGTACGAATTGAAAAGTGTTTTATATCTGCATTTGACAAATGCTTAAGTGATTTTCGTTTTTACTTTTTTTTGCTTGAGGACAAGCAAAGGTTTAAGTATAGGGGAGTTTGATAACACGAATTTATATAACATATTTGATTTATTTTTCATGGATAATATTACTACTTTTGTTTAATTATATTATTTTATTTCTGTATTACGTTGGTATTTCTATTATTTCAGGTATTTGTATTAAATAAAGATCAATTGAGCAAAGAAATAAATTGAGGAAAAATCTAATAAAAAAGTCAAAGAAATGAAGTAAGGGGTGGTATAGCAAAAAAGATGAGTTAAGAAGAAGAAAATAATTACATAAAGGCCAACACGCGTGGAGGCCCAGCAAGTGAGGCCCACGCCACCTTAGGCTTTGAGGCGACCGTCTCCAGCCCCGTCCTCATGTGAGACGCACGTCTCACCCTCTCCTCGACCTTGAGGACCGCCTCAAAGGGCCCACCATCTTCATTCTTTGAGACCTACATCTCATGATCTTTTCATTATGCGAGACCCACGTCTCACATTTTCTCTCTTCAAGATGAGACGTCTGTCTCTCCCATTTTGTTCTGGCAGCTCCACGATCACATGTTCATGCATGATCAGGATACGGAAGTTACACCAAGAAGCTATAAATACAAGTTCAAGTTTCAGAGAAACGGTCGGCATTTTTACCGAACAATCGATTTCAAGCTTTTCTTTATTCGCGTTTCTATTTTCTTTTCAGTTTTGTAATTTTGTTTTATTTCACTGGTCTAACCTTATGTTAGATCTAGTGCCTTTTTATTCCTTGTCGTATTTTTCTTTCGATTCATGAAGTCTCCGAGCAGATCCAGCCGACTTGTGGTGGAGTGTTCGTTTATTTCGAAGAACAAGATTTATTGCAGTATTCTTATTTTCAGGTTTTTTATCTAATTATCTTAATTTATTTGAAATATTGTTGCTTGGTATTTATTTATTTGATTATGGAGATGTTTAAATATATTGAACCTTATTATTTATGCATGTCTGAATTAATAAATATGCCAGCTAAACCAGTAGGTATCGGTATGTAATAGCAGTAAGAGTAGGAATTAAATTGTTCCCAAGCTAAAATCTTAATCAAATTAATTTTTTATTATGACTTTTTGTAATTGAAAATCAATCTTTTTGTTACGAAAGTAAGAAAAGTAGAATAGGTTAGGATCGAGACCACGAAAGTGTGAGGTTTTAACCGGATAGCTAAAGTTAGGCATTCGATTTAAATACAGCGAGAGCGCTTTAAAACGAATTAGATTTTATTAAGTTTTCAAAGAATATTTTCTAAACACTTATGGGCTAGCGAGAGCAGGCATATAGGGCTTTAGGAGTATAATCCGAGATAAGACCACGAAAGTGTGTGTTGAGGGTTTTTAAACTGATAATCTCTACAGAACAATTAAGTTAACCATCTATATACGCTTAGGTTCGATTAAATCCGCTTAGGTTCACTATATTACGTACTGATATCTGTAACGCCCCATTTTAATTAATATTATATTATATTAATATTTTCGAGTTACCGATCGATATTTATTTTGCGACGAGAATACTTATATTAATCGATATATCTGATAATATATATTTGGCGAAGTTTCGTTCGGTCCGGTTTTTATTCTGTTTGGTTCGATAAAATATTATTCGGATCCGATATTTAATTCCCCGGAATTATTTTAATTAATTGAGTAAATACTATTATTAGATATTATTAAGGTATTATTTTATAAAAATAAGTTAGGGGTGTGAGGAGAAATTCATGAGAATTGGGTATACACCCTTGCTTGCTAGTAAGAACACATTTATAAGGCACATTTCCTCATTTTCCTTCCATAACACACAAAAGCCAACTTAGAAGCTTAAGAGAAAAAGAGAGTTTTGGGAAGAAGAAGAAGAAGAGCAAGAACAAGCATGAGGTTGGGATTTTGTTGGAGCATCTTGCAATCATCCAAGCACTAGAGGTAAGGGGTTTGATTCTCCATCTCATATGGTTAGGGTTGATAGTTATATTTTGGATTTGGGGAAAAATTGATAGTTGATTCATAGGGTTTTGGTTGGTTGATTGTTGAAATAGCTTAGAAAAGTTGGATTAGGAGTATGGATTATGGGTGTGTTATTGCTAGCATTGTAGGAATGAAAGTTATAAAATGTAAATAAAAAACTGTAACTGTTAAAAATAAGAAAAACCAGAAAAATGCAAGTCTGTACTGAAGCCATGAAAGGAGACGATTTGAAGAGGTGGCATGGGGGGAGGCGCCCACCTCAAGCTGAGGGGCGGCCGTCCCCCTCCCTGAGGCACCCGCCTCCATACTTGTACATGAAGCAAGGGATGTTCGTCCCTGTGAGGCTGGAGGGAGGAAATGAAAAAGTGCTTTTTCGTTTTCTATAAATATGTTTTTCTGTTTTTCTGCAGATAAGTTTCCTACATAATTTTCCCTGCAGAATATATTTTGGTTCTGTTTCTTTTTTTTTCCCCATTTTCACACAACAATAGTTTATACTAATAAAATATAATTAGGACATAAGTTAGCCGACTAAATTTAGAACCCGATTATGTTCCGATTTTTCCGATTTCAGTAATTTCGGCGACGAAGCAAGTTGCTCCGAATTCAATGAAAATTGACGTGCTAGCTAAGTTCCACGTGTAGAACGTAGTGGTGAGGTTAGTTTTTCAAAATTACGAGTTTTACGAAATGACCCGAAATAGGCCAAATTACAGTTAAATTGAATCAGATTGCGTTTTAGTAGATTTAAGGCACGTATGAACAATTCGATTGCGATGTTGACGATTATGATTAATGCCGGTTATTAGGAATAGCTTTCGCGACGATTATAGGTGTTTGACTATTTTTCCGTATTTGGAATTTAGTGAATGAATTGATAATGATGTGGTGTGATTAAATATGATATTTGCGATGATGTATTTATTAATGAATACTTGATGATATGTGATGCGATGATATATGTCTTTGTGCATGATGATGTGATGATTATATTGATGTTGTTAATAAATGCTTCCGATTTGTGAATGCATGATTTTTTATGATGATGAATTATTGGTGATGTTTTGCATAATGCAAATATGATGCGATGATATATTTATCTTGATGTGGATAAATTATGGCGATGTGGGCTTTATGCCAATCTTGATGAGCGATGATGATATTTTAGTTGTGTTGTTTTTATTGTCGAGTCACATACATTGCATTGGCGACGAGGGCTTTTATGCCAAGCGACGATGGGCTTTATGCCAAGTGTTCCTAATTATGGACAAAGCGACGGGTACCACATGCATAACATAGTCGTGTCTCATGGAGTCGGTTATGTTTTTGATTGAGTTGTTTGCCGTTGGTTTTAATTGATGAACATGAAATGAATATGACGTGATAATTTCATGATAACTATGCGATGAATATAAATGATGAGTTTTGCGATGATTTAACTTTGATGAAATGCTTAATGCAAATAGGATGTGATGATGTTTGTGACGATGGGCTTTTATGCCAAAAGCGACGATGGGCTTTAGCCAATTTGTGATGATTCTGTTTATGTTGCTTATGTTATTAGCATTGTTTGATGTTGTTGTTTATGATTTCCGTGTTGATTAATGACGTATTGACTTGTGATGATTTCGTGGTGATGAACGTTTGTGTGTTGTTGTGACGATTTATGTCGATGAGGTTATGGCGATAAAGTGTAGATTATACACATTGGAATGACGATTAGAGTGAGTGAGTTTTGAATATGTGTTGGAATTGCACTTATTAATCTATACCCTTTATAATTCCGAAACTATATATATATATTTTATCATACCTTTAATTATATGTTATCATGCCTTTAATCTATACCCTTTACTTGTTTCGTTGTTACCTTTATACTGGTAACGTGCAGGTTATGAAGACAAAGTTTATAGCTGCTTTTAGTCGAGTCGGTGTCGCTCTGATACGTAGCACTCCGGGGAAATATTTATGTCGTCTTGTTGTTATTCTTTTATTGCCATTCCTTTTGTGAATAAGAATCATACTTTATGAAAATATGATTTGATGAGGAAGTTTAATAAAGAAAATATTTTAATTTTTAAGAATCAATTTATGATTCCCGATGATACTATGTATCAGAGATTTATACTTTAAAGTAAACTGTTTAAAGTTATTTGGTTTATAAGTATTTATTTCCATACTTTATTAAACCTATCACAATTGGCTGGGGCTTCTATGTTTATAGTGCAGCTTGGTTGACTAAGATCTTTGCTTTATCAAACTTGACATGTCTTTTTAGCTGTCGTTATCATAGTTCGCATAGTTATACATAATCCTTATTAAAATTTATGATATCAAAGCATAGTTGCATATATTTCCCACGTCTATATCAGTGTCACTTTGGTTCTAATTAATTCAAATATGGATGTCTCTCATGATACAGTGTATGTGGATGGACTTGAGGAAACTAGAGAAGATAAGTATTCCTTGTACTTTCTAAATTGTAAATAACTCATGCACCAATTAAAATAGTTAGAATGTTTTTACAAGTGTTTTAAGTGAAATGGTATGAGTCCCATTGCTAGCTCCCAAAAACAAATCCTTGAGGAATCACACCATCATCAATGAGAGATGAATGGTAAGTTGTGTCCATTATTCTGGTAGGTGTGACAGCACCAATCAAACACAGGATAGTTGCAAAACAGAGGAGCCACCAATGTCGAATCGGACACGGGTTCACTATCTCTTCCCAGAAAGAAGTCGGCAAATGCTACTGGTTTCACTTGCTAGTGGACCATTATTATGTGATTAAACATGTTTCCTCATATTATTATAATGTTTCTTATTTGACTTATATTCAATGTTTCGGTGATAATCAAACCATGGTTGATATTTGAGTTTTTGTTTGAAGGTTTCTTTAATAGTCAGGATGCCTGACTTGTGTTGCAGCTAATAGTCATTGATCTCAGTATGGAGGGTAAAAACTCACCATACTGCCGCCACATCGGAAGGTGAGATAAAAGACTGTTGGTGACAATAGCTCCTACAAAATTGGAACGCTATCGAAGGTCCATGATCTAGTTATAAAATTATGAAAGTCACATTGCCGGTGTTGATCACCTAGTAGCGTTAAAGCCAGCAATGACTGACATTTGGAATAAGCCGCATATTAGAGACTAGAGTATATGCTTTATACTTGGATTCTATCTCAATTGATTTCTCGATTTTGTGAACAACTCGGATCAGAAGTCTCCTTGCCTTATAAATCGACCAACTTTATTCATTAGCTTGAATAGTTAGTTTATTTACGGCGGGATGTCTCTGGGTCAAAATGTTTTGCCTTGTTATAACAAAGTCTCACGTTTGGGGGGTCATATAAGACATCTCGGTTAAAGAATAGGCAATGTCAACATAAAGTCGAATAAATTACAAATTTATACATCAAAAAATTAGCATTGTTGTATAAGGCGAGCTAATATCTCTACCGTTTGTAAAACATCTCATCTAGATTTGCCAAAAGAAAGTAAAAGGTGTCGTCCTTCTCCCCTGCATGCGTAAAGAGGCGTCCTTTAAAGAGTTTAGTCTTTGTAAAGATCAATAGGTTGTAACAGGCTCCCTTCCTTGGAACCCACCTTTTGGTGATCCTACTCAGGAACATCCCAGTGTTTCGCCAAAATATGGCTTAAAGCCTTGGTTCAAGATACTTTTCTTGGATCAGTGTCAGGCACAACCCAACGTCCAACCAAAACCCGACATAAAGCCTTGGTTCAAGTTACTTTGCTTGGGCCTATATAGGCATAGCCACAACTCGACTTAAAGTCTTGGTTCAAGATACTTTGCTTGGACCTATATAGGCACAACCAAAACTCGGCTTAAAGCCTTGGTTCAAGATACTTTGCTTGAATCAGTGACAGGCACAACCCGGCGTTTCGCCACAACTCGGCTTAAATCCTTGGTTTAAGATACTTTGCTTGAATCAATGATAGGCACAGCTCGGCGTTTCACCACAACTCGGCTTAAAGCCTTGGTTCAAGATACTTTGCGTGAATCAGTGACAAGCATAGCCCGGCGTTTCGCCACAACTCGGCTTAAAAAATAGTTTGCTTGAATCAGTGACAGGCACAGCCCGACGTTTCGCCACAACTCGGCTTAAATCCTTGGTTCAAGATACTTTGCTTGAATCAGTGACAGGCACAGCCCGAAGTTTCTCCATAACTCGGCTTAAATCCTTGGTTCAAGATACTTTGCTTGGACCTGATCAGGCATAGGCCGGAGTTTTGCCAAAACTCGGCTCATTACTTTGGTTCAAGATACTTTGCTTGAACCTACTCATGGCATAGCCTGGCGTTTCGCCACAACTCGGCTTAAAGCCTTGAGTCAATTGAAAAAGCTTAATAGACCTGGAAAAACCACGAAAAATTACTCGGGGTCTGGTCTGCCTATAAAGATTAAGCATTCTCAATATGGTCTAAGCTTTATGACCTATAGCCCGACAAGGTCTAGATATGCCAGCCGGGATGTTAAAGCAAGGTTGGCTAAAGCAAACAGAGGATTGTGCTTTTCCAATAAAGTCTTCATGGCTCAAAATAAGCCATTTGATTTGGGGGCTACTATATCACACATCTTTGTTCATGCGATCAAAACATTAACCAGTATGAAAGCAATTCATACAAGCACGCTAATTAAGCATATGAATTAAAATCAAAAGTAGGAAATCCAAAGTGATGAATTTAAAACCCAAAGAGACAAAATCAAGAAAAACACTTGGTCGTCTCGAGTGACTTCGCTTTGCCAAACAGCTGGGGGGCTCGTCATCATCATCAGCCTCCGTAGAGCTTACATGGATGTTTAAAAACTTAAAGTTTGCTTATGGGAAAAACTCTCAGGCGAAGAACCATGAACGGATTCCGCCAAAACCTACTTAAGGGTATTCTTGAAATTTTTGTACCTTGATTCACATCAAAAAACTGCCTAAAGACACTTGTAGATAAATCAAAACTAAACACTCCTGAGTGTTCAAAAATATTCCACGCTTAAAAAGCTGTTAATCGGCCCATACAAGCCGGTATAAGGTATATAAGTCGGAATAGGGCTCTATACCTCGGTTCTAGGTTGAGTCGGCTTAGTTATAAATCTTACGGTTTGTATGAGCTTTATATGGACGGGGGCTAACAACCTTTGGTGTTCATAATTATATCCTACCTATTCATAAAATATCTAGTAGAGTCTCTAGTAGACAAAAGCCGGAGACTCGTGAATAGCGATTTGTCTAAATTAGAAGTTTTGATCTAAAAAGCCTCAAAAGCGAAAAAAATGTTTGAAAGATACTCTTATATCTCACAAGAAAATTCCTAAGAGCTTTCTTAATATACCCTTGTATAGGGAGCTCTAAAAATTTTAAATTGGTTTAAAACTCTAAGTTTTTCACAAGCTCGCTCAAAGGCATATTTATGCATCAGCTAAACACTCCCTTCATGAGGGTCGAGTAATACGAACACCTCCTAGAGGTAAGATGAGTCTTAAAGGTTCCAAGAAATTATAATAAAAAGCAGGCATATAAAATGATGGGGGGATCTTTATAATGCCCGACACTACATGATCGGACGTGTTCAAAACCCGTATAAGCAAATACTCCTCGTCAAAAAGAGTTGAGTAAATAATCATAATGGAATCAAGACCAAACTGGTCAACTACCACCTCTGAACAAACTGAAAACCACTAACATGGATGAGTGACGTAAGGCTCCTCGGCTATGTTTTAGGTGCCTTACGCTCGCTCAAAATTAAGGAAACCTACTCCAACGAAGTAATGCTTGCCTTAAACGCGAAAAATAGTAACCATCATGGTCAAACCAAATTCGCACGAAGGCATAGCTCGATATTTGAAATCCGACCCGGGGCAAAGATTTATTCTTCTACTAAAACGACCATAAGGCTTCAAAGGTCTAGAAACCGTATGCTCGGGGGGATTATGATCGTACATAAAATATATCGTCCGGGCTAGGAGAGATAAAAGAGATACGACCCGTTGGACCGGTAAAGCAAAGGGGTTCCCGCAGGGCATATAACCCAACATCATCAGGCTGAGTTGTATAGGTCGGGTTGTATCCAAGCCTAGTTGTGCCTGGCCGAGTTGTATAGACCGGGTTGTATCCAGGCCTAGCTGTACCTGGCCGAGATGTATGGGTCAGGTTGTATCCAGGCCTACTTGTTCTTGGCCGAGTTGTATAGGTCGGGTTGTATCCAGGCCTACTTGTTCGTGGCCGAGTTGTATAGGTCGGGTTGTATCTAGGTCTGGCTGTGCCTGGCCGGGCTGCGTCTACTGAGTTGTATCCAGGATGGGTGGTTACATAACTTAATTGGTAACGGTTATGAATGTTGCAAACCATTATTGGCAGTTACGTATGTTACACTATTTTATGAGGATGTTACACACGTTACAAAGGGGTTTTAATAACCATTACACCAAGGACTTGCTTATATAAGGAGTCCACGGGAATTGTTCTGAGGGACTTTGTCCAACTCTCTCATTACTCCTCTCTATGAAACACGCATGGGAGAGGCAACATATTCCATATCTAAGGGCTCCTGACCGCGGGGTAAGCTAGACCTATATCTTGGAGGCCAAGTCACTCACTTGAGCCTCTAAATCCCTAAATACCTTTATATAGTTTTTCCTGCAAGAACAGGCGTTCTACGAGACCAAGAGATATGGTTTCGGGAGTCGGTCATACAAGGGGAAGGTATTAGCACCCCTCACATCCATCGTACTCGATAGGACCCGTCTAGTTCTAAGTGTGTATGTATATTCGCTAATTTCTAAGTTATGATCGAGAAATAAGAAAGAAGAAAAGGGGTTTGTTTATTATTTATTTTGAGTTTGCTGCGGTTTCAAAACCTTTTGCCTACGTATTCCCTCGTGCAATCGGAAAGTCAAAACTCCGTAGTTCTTTTTGAAAATATTTAATTTGGTTGTGTTGATTTTATAAGAAAAATCTTACATTAGACATTTCAAATGCTTGGACTTCGACTTGTTTAGTTTGTTTGAAAAGCTAAGTCTTTGTTCGTATTTGAAATGGCTATTGCCCACTATTTGCAAGAAAAGAGTTTGATGGTCGCATATGAGCGAAAAAAGAGTTTGAGTGAGTTGAGTTATTTTTATGTGGGAGACAAGTATCAGACCGTAAGCGTTCAACGGCTAACGCCCCAAGTACTCGGATGAATGGACAAAACCATCCTAATCATCTTTTTCTACCCAAAAGTTCTATTAAGAAAAGGTGAGATGAAACAAAGTTCGTTTAATTAGATTCATTTAAAGAAATCAAACGTATAATCGAGGGTCGAAACAGGACTGCCTACCATACGTTTGGGAAGAGAGAAGTAGAGTATTTATTTATGAAAATATTTTGAAAAAAAAAAACTCGACGTTGGATCGAGGTTTGAAGATTTTATTTATGAAACTGTTTTAGGTTTGGTATACGGACCAAAAGGAGTTGAATCGGGTTATGATTAATCAAGTATATGGACTTAATTAATCTCGTAAAGATAGGTGCTCCTACCCCCATCTATGAAACCTTTGTGCATGGATGATTAATATATGGACTAAATTATTCAGGTTATGGTTAATCGAAACAACAAGGGCTTCGATTAACCTCGTAAAAATGTGTGTGAAGTGTACAATGGTGAATAATTCATGCAAACATGCAAGAGATGAATAAATAATTAGCAAACAATACACGTCCAAACCTTTAAATAATTGTTAGAAAATATCTTTTTTATTTGATAAAAATCAACTAATAATTTTATCGATAATTATCAAATAAAAATTATCCTACAACTAATAATTTTTTAATACAAAGCAAAATTCATAGGTAAAAATTTAATGGAAATTAAAAATGAACGAAAAATAAAGAAAATCACACAATACGAATTCCAAATTTTAAATAATTAGTAGAAGAGATCTTTTTTATTTGATAAAAATCGACTAATAATTTAATCGGAAATTATCAAATAAAAACCATCCTAAGACTAATAAAATTATTTAATACAAACAACACAATTTATTTGCAAAATTAAATAAAAGAGTAAAATAAATAAATAAGAATAAAATTTAGAAATGGGCTTGCAATTTGAAGCAATCTGGGGGTGCAGCAAAGAATTCCTTCTAGGCCCAAATAAAGGTACCCAGCGATCCAGTGTAGTCATCCAGAGAAGGAACACCATGGTCTGCTTAGATCTATGCTTTGGATGATAATAAGCGAAATCTGACGGATGAAAAATAACAGATACATCATAAGATCATAGGGACTCACGCGGGGACAAGTGGCACCAGAGGCACACTTGTCACTCATCGGTGCAGCCTCCTGATTCTAACAACAAAAAGATTTTTAAAAAAAAAACGAAAAACAAAACGAAAAAAAACAAATAAATCATAACTTCTTTTTTATTGATAACTTGGTGTTATCTCTTCATTTTCTCGCTGCTTTCATCTTCTCATCGTTACTTTCCAACTCTGCGTCTCTCTGACCGCTCGCATGCAAACTTCATCTTTCTCACCACCTATCGCCGAAACCTCTGTTCTCTTTCTCGATCGTCGTCATTCTGGTTTTCTAGTCCCTCGGTGTTTGGCTGGAAATATGGGTTTCTCTTATCAGGAGCTATGGATCTATTTCGCGATCTGTGTTCTCTCGTTCAAAACTTCTAATTCTATACTTGGTCTTCGAATCGGCCTTGAAGGGTAAAGGACGCCGCGCCAGAAATGACTCTACGACAACGGTGGCGGCGAGGTTGATCCTAGTTTTTTTAAATTTTTGTGTTCGTTTTTATGTTCTAAACATTGATTTGTTGTTTACTTTTGCAGGTGTTCAGTGATTTTGAGTATATCTTGAAAAGGGGTAATGAAACCCTAAGATTGATTTGCGATTCGGTGAGGAAAGAAAATCGAGCCTTGAGGGTCTGAGACGACGACGGTGGCATGACCCCTGAAATCATTCCTTTTCTCTCTTCTTCTATGACGCGGAACCTTTGGTTTTCTGCGCGATAGCTTTTCCTCTTCTTTTTTTTTGGTTCTGAAGGGTTGTGTTTTTTTTGAAAATGATGAAAAAAGGGTTAGGGTTTATGATGATTGTTTTGATTTCTGCTTTTGAATAATGTTTCTATTAATGATTTTGTTGAAGTTTGAAGGGTTTTTGGTTGTTGTGAGCAATGGCTTTTCTTTGTTGCCATGATGAAACAAATCGGTTTTATTTGTTTGATTTCCTGGGTTGTATGATAAGAAGATGATAATTTTTTTAGGTTTGGCTTGCGCAGCTGCTAGGGTTATGTTGTTTGAACAGTGACCTCTCCTTGATAATTGTGTCAAGGATTAGTTATATACTGTCATAAATAGGGTTTCTAATTACTGGCCATAAATAATTTCTGATGTCAGGCCTTCTGATTTTTTTTTGTATTTGGGCCCCTGCGAATTCTAACATGTTTGTATCTACTGATTTTGTACTTGTTATGGGTTGCTGCCAATTCTGATGTGTTTTGTGTACTAGGATAATTGTGATGATTTTCTGAGTTTTTACATTTTACACCCTCCCTTTTGTGAACCAAAAGTTTCTTTGTGATTTGCAATTGGGAAAACCAGCCCATGATTAATCTTGAAATTCAGATTATGAGGCTTTGTCGCTTGAAAACCCTTAAACCTGATTCCAATCAAATAACCCTAATGATGAGATGAAAACCTCTCTAAACATAAAGTTCTTTCTAATTTTCTTGTTCTTTTCTTTCAATTTCTAACCATACTTTTTCTTGTTTCATATGATGGTGACAATGGCATAGAAAATGAAGATGAAGTATCTGTTGGCTCGACATAAAGAATGATGTACGAGGATGAAGAAATGCTTGGAGGGACCGGACTTAAAATCTTGGAAATATTAGACTTTAGGACATACTTGAATCATTGTAGTCACTTGAATCCCTTGATGTAAATTTGAACTTGGTAATTATTATGTGTTAGAACAAATTTTGTTTCAAATAATATATATTAAAGTTTTGATGATAACAAGTATAATAAAATTTTGTATGAATAAATATGATACTATGACGTGTACATGTTTCATTTCAGAAGATGTTCTGACTCTAGCACAAAATGGAGAATATATCATGCTGAGCAAAAGATGAAGTTAGAAGTTCTAATGAGAGTAAAACTTCTGGAAAAAGCACCCTCAAAGCAACTGCTAACATAAACACGCTTTAGAAGTTCGAATGAGACAAAACCTCTGATCAAGCACGCTCGTAGAAACTGCTGCTAGAAACATGCTTTAGAAGTTCTGAGCGAGAACTTCTGGAAGACACGCTGAAAAGAAAGCTTCTGAAGTAAAGAATAAAATACAACTTCTGATGGAAGCAAGCAAAGCAACCTCGATAAGAAGCACCAAAAATATGTTCTGAATAGAAGATGTTAACAAGGCTAACTGAAGATCATGAAGTATTAGAAGTTCTAACGAAGACAGAACTTCTGATAGAAGCAAGCACAACACAACTTCTGATAGAAGCAAGCACATCGCAACTTCTGATATAAGCAAGCATAGCGCAACTTCTGATATAAGCATCAACATAAGTTCTGATGAGAAGATATTCTAACAAGGCTCATAGAAGATCATTATCAATATGAACATTATCTTCTAAAGACAAAACCTGCCAACAGTAACATAAACCCGAGCGAAAAGAAATACTTGAGTGGTTCAACTTCCAAGAAATATTTAGCAAGAAAATTACGTAAAGCTAAGCAAGTCACGTGAAGCGAAGCAAAGTCATAATTACTTTTTTCCATTATCCAAGACACGCTACTAGCAACGGACAGATTCTGGAAGCACTATTTAAGGAATTCAAATTCAAAGAAGATTTCAATGAACTTATGCAAGAACACTATACGAACAACTCACATCAACTTCTAACAGCTTGCAAAAATCATTTCCAAAGTAAACTCACGCTCCAAGTACAAAGAATTATTTTTTGTAAATTATTTTACTATTCATTGAGCTTCAATTTTGTATAAACTTCACTTAGTGAAGAATAGATTTTCTAGAAGCATTATTGTACACAATTAGTCAGAATTAACATTCTGATAGTTGTTCCTTGAGAAGACCAGTTTGGGTCAAAATTCTTGAGAGGGCTAGGACTAGTTGAGTCTTAGAAGTGTTAGTCACAACGGTTGGTTGTGCGGTTTGTTCCTTGAGAAGAATAGTTGGGTCAGTGTTATTGAGAGGGCTAGGACTAGTGAGTCTTAGAGGAAGTTAGTCACACCAGTTTGGTAGTGCACTCTGTAATCGTTTATTATAGTGGATTAAGTCCTCGTTAAGAGTGGCGGAATCACCTTGGCAGGTGGACTAGAGTAGTTTGAGTTTCAAACGAACCGGGATAAAAATACTTGAGTATTTTATTTGTTGTTTGGGTAAAAGATCTAAAAAGTAAGAAAAACTTATTCACCCCCCCCCCTTCTAAGTGTTTTTCCAAGCCTTCATTATGAACATGCGAGTCACTTGTAGCGTAGATAATATAACTTGAAAACTAAGCCATGGGAATTTAGACATTTCTTTGTATCTTGTGAAAAACTTTAGTCAAATGGTAATGGCATGGTTGTTGTATTCTAAAACTTGAATTCTCTTGTATGTGAAATTTGGGAATTTAACCCTTCTTGATGCAAAGATGGCTTAAGGACTTAGGTTTTAGAAGTACTTGAATTCCCTTGTAAAGCTAACTTGAAGTTTTTGGCCATAAAGCTTTTGTGCTTATTTATTCATGTAGAATTTTGGAGCTCTTTTCCATTTGAATCAAAATCAAAACTCTAAATTCCACAATTGAAATTCTTGATTCAAAACCTTAATCATCTTGACATTTTCATGATTCTTTAAGAATTGAATGACAAATTCAACTCAAAATCAACGGGATCATCACCAAATTTTCAAATTGAAACATATCAGAAGTAGAGAAGGATTTGAAAACAAATGAATTCCATGCAAAAACAAATTCTACCTTTACATCGAACGCCTTGAATCTTGTGAATGATGAACGTGACTAGAAAAATCTAAGCATATGGAAACTTGGACTTTCTTGAATCTTGTAAATAAGCATTCTAGATGAGTATTTTCACACACGATATACATCAACTCTTGCTAAGAACAAACAAACTCGACGAGCAATCCAAATGAACAAGAACTTGAATTGTTGATCAATAATCATATAACCCTAATCCACCCTTTTACTTCTTGAAGAAGAAACTAAATAATTAGAAGAACCTGAGGCATCAGACTTTGTAGAATAAAATCTTGAACCACCAGAAAATCCTAAACTCGTGATGAATTGATCTCTTAAATCATGTTGTAATGATATTTGATATAACAAAACTTCTATAATTCCATCAAGGAAGATATCACACACTTCAGCAATCAAAATCCAAGCCCAAAAACCGATAGATAGGAAAAGATAAGATTTATTACTAAATCTCGTCGTTTTCAAATCTCCTAGATTGGTTAAAAGCACAACATCTTTTCTACACAAAGGAAAATCATTGGGAGTTAACTCCAACCCGTAACCACATGACCAATGATATGAATGCATTAATGAATGAACATGAGCCAATTAGAATTGAGATGAAGAGGGAAAATTTTGCGACGGGACACAAAACATGTTCAGAAATACAATGATCATTATGATGATAGAGACAGAATCATCGGCAGACCCCCAATGTTTGATGGAGAAAACTTTGATTACTGGATGGACATAATTGAAAGTTTCTTTCTGGCTCATGACGCTGATAGTTGGGACATGGTAACAGATGGCTATACTCATCCTGTTGACGCAAGTGGTCAGAATATTGAAAGGAAGAAAATGTCAGATCAGTAGAAGAAGGAATTCAAAAATCACCATAGAGCCAGAACCATCCTTTTAAGTGTTTGTAATACGGTGAACTGACTTTGTAGGATTTTTGTATCCAAATGTGCGGATAGCAAGAGTCGCCACCGACTTTTATTTTTATCCAATTAAGGGAAGGTAAAAGTAACAGAAAAAGACCTTCGTTAGATTCTGAGTTCGGGAGAATGGTTATGAAAAGGGAAGGTATTAGCACCCCTTTCCATCCGTAGTTTATTCTACGGGCTCTTAGTTGCTCTAGATCACTTTTTAAAAATTGCTTTCTATGTGTTTGACAAAAATGTTTTGAAAAAGGCATTTCGCTTTGACTTTGTAATGATTCATGTAGGAATGTATACAAAGTGTTCGGAAATGTTTTGTTTTGAAAAGAGTTTGAATTTTGAAAAACGTGTGTGGTGTGAAAAGCATTTGATAGAGCGAGCAACTAAAAGACTTATTTACCCACTCAGAATTGGTCGTTTTTGTTGTACTTCTACGTTCCTTTAGAATAGCGCTAGCCATACCATTAGTTGGTAGGTAGCTCCATTCGTTGGATGTAAGCGGGACATTCGAAGGGACATCGGATGGTCATAGAAAGCAACTTGTAGGAAGTATCCTAGCACATTCGAAGGACTATCATCATTTTTCATAGGCGACAATCGAGGGTCAAGATCATGTATTCGGAGGCGACATCGTGGGTCTTATGATCTTTGTATCGAAGGGACTATGATGATTTGTTTGAAGGCAACGGTGCTAGGATACCTCTACGTTCGAGGGACATGACCATTTGTATTCGTAAAGGCAACGAGAGAATTACCCTAAGGGTGCATGTGTGAAGAAGTGTGTTGATTTCAAGAATATGTTATCTTGAAATTAATGGGCTATATTCGTTATTAGTCTTGCCATACACGCCTAATTACTAGCAATTGATAAGGGTGCGGAAAGTAAAAATGCGGAATGTAAAGGCGGAAATGTAAATGTCCTACGCTATTACAAGGCTTTGGGGCAGATACATAATTAAAATGCGAAAAATAAAGTCCTAAATTAAACTATTACATCCCATAAACAGTTACATTATTGGAAAGAATAAAACGATAAAAAGAAAACGTCCGAATCGGAGCAACCTGTGAAAGAATAAGAAATCGGAAAATATGATGAAATCGAAATAAGAGAAAATGTTAGAAAAAATGCAATTTTTAATATGAGAAAATTATTATATGCTGGAAATAAGATAAATATACTAAAATATTTTTTTGGGATTTTTTAGATGCATTTTAGTAATTAAAAACTAATTTACAATGATTTAAATGCTAAAATAAAAATAAAAATAAATATGCATGCAAAAGAGATTTTTAATTTATTAAATTAAATAAAGATTTTTAGAGAATAATGCAAAAAGAATAAATGTTTTTGTAATTTTTAATGCGAATAAAATATATATAAAATTAAAATTGAATGGAAATATTAGAAATTATAAAATATGCGTAAATTTGAACTTGGAAAAGAAAATAGCAAAACCGGTCTCGGTGTCGAACTCGTGGACCATGGAAAGCATCCGAAACAAAGTGAACGCCTTAGCCACGCGCCATGTGTACAAGCTTGTTTTGAAACGAGGTGAGTGGAACTTCACACGCCGCTCGACTTGCTTGCCTCATCACCGGAGACTTCATCTTCTTCGTTTTAAAAATTCAAAAGCCTGCGTCGGCCTTCCTTCGACGCTATGTCCCTGGCTAATTCAAAACATCAAGCAAACGTAATATAAATAACATTAGAGACCATGGTTCGATTCCTCAAGTCATCCCGAATTCACTGGTATAGGTCCTGTTGGTCAATTTTTCCTATTAACGGAAACCCTAATTCGTTCACAGAAAACCTAACAATGGCAACACGAGTTCTAAGCCATGGAAACTCAATTAAATAACCCAGATCGCTTGCAATCTTCCTACTAATCACAAAAACAACAATCAAACGTGTTAAAAATGCATGAAAAACAGAAATCGAATTTGGAAAAAGTAAGAACAAACCGAAATCGTATTTCTCAATTCTGGATGGTTTTGAGCAAAGTGAGGGTCTGGAAAGCTTCAGGAGATATCAAGGAATGTATTTGGATACTCAAAACCAATTGAAGGTGGTCGGAAATAGGATTGCCAATTGCTTGAGAGGCACGGTTTTCACTTTGAGAATAGGGTTTCGAGCCAATTTTTGTCCCCTTTGCAATTGGTATGCATCAAGTATATATGCTGGATGGATTTGGGATTGATTTGGGAAAGAATTGATCAATATTCAATGGAAATCAATTTTGATTTTTGTCCAAAATTAAATTTTCAAAATTTGATTAATTCTCAATCCAATCTTGCCAAATTTGATTTAATTTCGAAAATTGCTGGCATTGGTGAGTTACTTGAGTCCCAAGAAAAGAATAAAATCAATCTTTCAATTAATTTTGATTTTATGATTTATTTTAAAATTTAATTTGTATTTAAATGAATAAATTCAAAATTAAATAGAAAAATAAATCAAAAATTCATGGCATTGGGCTTGGATATTCCTAATTGTATAAGGAATAAGTTAGGATGAAGAAAAAGTAGGCCCATTTGCAAAAGATTTGATTTTTTGAAGTATCTCTCTTTGTGCATTCTTTCAAAATTGTCCAACTTGTGGATGGTGCATCTTGCTCAATTTTCCACATTTTTGAGTGTTCTTGGACTTTTTGGAAATCTCAAAGAGTCCTCTAAACAATTTCTTTGGTTTCATCTCAATTGGAGTTACCATGCTCAATATATCTTCAAAACAAAAAGTTGACTTTTTGTTGACTTTGAAAAAGACCTGTAATGTTTTGAGCTATACCTCTCAAATGAAGCATTTTTTGGACATTCTTGTGAGACATGAAGTTGTAGAGAATTGAATTTCCTTCAAAACAAGAGGTGGTGGAAAAATTTCTGAGAAAGTATGAGAAAGTTATGATCAGTCAAAGTTCAGTTGACTTTTCACCTAGAAACCCTAATTTAGAAAGTTTGACTTTTGAGAAAATTTTGAGTTTTCTTGATGAATCATGATCAACCCTTGATCAAATGATGAATGTAACTTCAAAATGAGGATGTTGACCAAAAATTATGAAGTTTGACTGTATGTTGACCACAGTTGACTTTTTGTCCAATACAACTAATTTTCAACCATCTGAGCAATTGTTTGAGGAAACTTGACTTGTGAAGCTTGAAACTTGACATGGAGAATCTTTGAAGCATATGAGGAGGCATGAAGACCATTGGAGATGTTGGAAATTCATCTAGACTTGAGAGATACCAAACCCTAGTTTGGGTTGATTGTCTAGGAGAGAGTTTGTCTGATCAACTCTTGAGGAATCCTTGAGCATAGATGTATGAAATCTCTTGAGTAGATGGAGGGCAAATTTTGGGGTATGACAGCTGCCCCTGTTCAATCTTCTTGTACTGGAGGGTTAGATTGACATGCTTGTCTTTCGTGACCTGGAGGTAGAAGATGATTGAACACTCGAGTACACCTGAAAATTTGCACTCGCGGTTGGCTGATGATGCGGGAACGGGCTTACAGATGCCGTTTGGAGAACTTCGCTGGTAAATGAGTCGTATGCTAGACTCGAGATTATTGATAGGAGAACCGACGGGAGGGCTTAAGATGCCATCTGGAAAGGTCATGCCGGGAGTGAGCCGCACGCCGGGCTCGGATTATTGATGGAGGAGTGCCGGAGTGAGTCGACGCTAGGCTCGTGAGATGTTTCTCGAAAGAGTATGGAGATGGGCTTAAGATGCCATCCGAGGGAGTCGTCGTTAGACTTCGTGTTCACTTTGAATGAAGTTATTGGTCCGTATTGATTTTTAACCATATATGCGGCGATTCGAAAGTGAAGAAATGTTGACAAGTAGTCGGAGATGGGCTTAAGATGCCATCCAAGGCAACCGAGTCGACGCTAGACTTTTCTTGTTGATAATAAATCTTCGTGCGATTACTCGAGGGGTTGTAGTTGGCAAAATGTGGATAGCTTCCTGTTGTGCATCGGTGTTGATCCATTGCACATTATCGGAGGATAACCGAGGTGGTCTTCGGATAGTTTTCCGTCGGTTCGGGCTTAATCCTCGACCAGTCGTCGGAGGACAACCAAGGGCGGTCTTCGGATAGTTTTCCGCCGATTCGGGCTTAATCTGGACCTTTGCGTCGAGTATCAGCACTGCTTTTGGAAAACAAGAGGAACTTTGATAGAATATTGGTTAGTCTATGCAAGGAATGATGCATGACAATGTGTATGAATGATAAATGCGAAACTATGACTTTATGAGAAATGTATGAATGATAAATGTTGTGATATTTCAAAACATATCCATCTTGAAGAAGATCGGATGTTCTTTTGAAGATTTTGACTTCGCTGGGGAACTAAGTGGTGAGAACCCCCTGAAGGAGAAGAAATATATCCTGATTCCTCCGATGCACTATCTAACCAAGTCTTGGGCCTAGATATTGTTGAGGAGTGAGAGAGAAACTCATTGTTGGAGATCTCATAGACCCCACCGAGGAGGATCGAAGGCGATCCGTTGGGGACCTTGTATGTAGATCCCGGAGGAAATGGGAGGCGCCTCTGGGATTCGGTGCGATCTCGCTGGAGAGCATTTGATAGTTGCTGGGAGACCGGGCTGGAAGAGTCAGGATCCCATTGTAATCTCTGGCCGGGGAATAAAAGGTGTATGTTTCCTCCGATGCACTATCTGACCAAGTCTTGTGTCTGGATACCGCTTGGACAGGAAGGGATGATCGAGATACCGTTGGGATAAACACTTTATTGGGGTGAAGTGTTCTTGCTGAGGCGATGTATACTCCATTGGGAAGGCGTGTTGTGAGTGACACCTTTGTGGGGATCATGCTCTGTGGGGAAATGCATTGGTGACTTTCGTCGTCATCTCAATTCCTGGAACCTGTAGTAAGTACTTTTGTATGTTCACTTTTCGTATGTTTGTGATTAGATTCTTATTGTCAAATGCATATAATTATTCAAGGCAAACGTTGGACTTATTACAAACCGACAACAATGAAAATTGTAAAGAGAAAGAACTTGTATTTTTTGAAATGTATATGGCCAAGTAGTTTTGTACACAAGAAAGGTAAAAGCTATGGAAATAATCTCGTTAAGTTCCAACTATGCTAGTACTCATATATTTCAACTATCTCATCTCCTTCTCACGAAGTGAGTGAATTGATCTTCGCCATTTGAATCTTGAATCTTGATAGTAGTGGAAGTAGGTGATCCGGACGAGACATAGTAAATGCGCTTAAGTCCCTAACTTTTCCTAGACCGCCCTTTCGGGTTTTGTCTCGGGATACCTTTTTGCCCAAGCCGCCTTTTCGGTTTCGACTTGCGGGTGTACATTTTTTGTATATATCCTTAACTTTTGCCCGAACCCTTTTGGTTCGCCAGATGCCCTTATTTTGCCTAGGCGCCGACCTAGCGGGTCTCGTTCATGCGTAGTATTTTTGACTATGTCTGCGTTCACGTGGTGTGGAAGTCTTCACCATCCATGGTGCTAAGTATCATAGCTCCGTAGGAAAATCTGTCTTGACCACAAACGGTCCCTCATAGGTGGGAGTCCATTTGCCCCAGGATCACCTTGTGAAAGAATGATGCGCTTGACTACTAGATCACCGACTTGGTAGACTCGTTTGACCTTCTTGTTAAATGCTCGATCATTCGTTTCGATAAATCATCCGCAGACGGATGGACGCAGTCGTTTCTCATCAATCAAGTTAATCGGTCAAGGTCGGACCCAATCGTCTTCGCCTAACTCGCCTCCGGAGGACTGGTTGAGGTATCCGAACCTCGATGGGTAAGACGCTTCCATACCGTATCGAGAGAGAAGAGTTGCCCCGTGGACGTTCGTCTTTGTGGTGCGATAACCATGAAGAGCGAATGGTAACATCTCATGCCAATCCTTGTAAGTCAGCCATCTTCAGATAATCTTCTTAATGTTTTGTTGGCGGCTTCCGCTGCCATTCATCTTAGGCGATAAGGAGAAGAATTGTGATGCTTGATCTTGAGCTGCGTGCGTAGTTCGGTGATCATCTTGTTGTTGAGATTAGAGCCGTTATCCGTGATAATCCTTTCGGAGTGCCATACCGCGAGATAAGGTTATGCTTGATGAATCGGGCCACAACATTCTTGGTAACGGTCTGCAACGAGGCGCCTCTACCCACTTGGTGAAATAATCTATTGCCACAAGGATGAAACGATGTCCATTGGGCGTGGGCTTAATCTCTCGATCATGTCAATGCCCCACATTGCAAAAGGCCAAGGAGAAGTTAAAACATTCGTAGGTTGGAGAATGCGTGTACTTTGTCGGCATAAATCGGCACTTGTGACAAGATCGAGCATAAGCGGTGACAATCGCTTCCATGGTGGACCAATAGTAACTGTTCTCAAAATCTTCTTAGCCATGGTGTGTCCACCGGAGTGGGTACCAAATTCGCCGTGTAACTCTTCCATGATACGATTCTTTGTTTTCTGGTCTACCGCAGTGAGTAAGCACAAGTCGTGGTTGCGCTTGTATAAGATGCCGTTGTTGAGGAAGAATTTGGATGCAAATCTTCTCATGAACTTCTTATCATTAACAGATGCCCCTGCGGGATATTCCTGAGTCTCAAGATACCTCTTCACATCATGGTACCAAGGTTTCTCTTCTGTATCAAGCTCACAACAATATCCTTGGTTCGTCAAACTTCTCAATGATGATATGGGGAGCCTCGTTGTCCCATCTAACCTTGAACATGGATGACATAGTAGCCAATGCGTCTGCCAACTGATTCTCTTCTCGTGGAATATGATCAAAAGTGATATCTTCGAAGTAGGGGATCAAGCTCAGAACATGCTCTCGATATGGAATGAGATTCGGATGCTTCGTATCCCACTCGCCTTTATCGTGATCACTAAAGTGAGTCTCCATACACTTGTAAGAACTTGATTCTTAAGTCAATAGCGACTTTAAGACCCATGATGCACGCCTTGACTCGGCCATGTTGTTAGTCTGTTGAAACATAATCTGGCGGTGGTATGCCTTTGTGGGGATGTAATGATGGCGCCAATGCCATTGCAAGTGCGTTCGAGGCTCCATCAAAGACCATAGTCCATCGGGATCCTTGTTCGAGTCCTTCAAATGGGCCTAGTTCTTCACAATCAGAACTAGTAGAACATCCTCATCCAAATTGACGCATAGGCGATAGTCATCTACGACGATGAGCAAATGATCGGCTACCCCACTTCCTTTGATCGCTTTACGAGAAGTGTGGATGTCATATTCGGTCAAGATCATTTGCCATCTTGCTATTCTTCGGAGAGAGCTGGTTTCTCAAATATGTATTTTATCGGATCCATCTTGAAATCAACAAGGTAGTGTGAGTCAACATATCTGTCTTAGTCGTGACGACCCAAAAGCGTTGCAAGTTTTCTCGGTATGAGTATCTTGTTTCTGATCGGTAAACTTTTGCTAAGGTAGTATATTGCATGCTCTTTTCGACTGACTCGTCATGTTGCCCCAACACACACCCCTCGAACAGCATCGAAAGTACATGATAAGAGGTCTTCCTTGACGGTGACATCGGGATAGGAGGATTCAGGTACTCCTGATTTTGTCAAAAGCGATCGGCAATCGTCGTTCCATTCCACTACTTGATCTTTCTTAAGTAACTTGAAGATTGGCTCACAGTAGCGATTAGGTGTGCAATGAAGCAATGTAGTTCAATCGCCCAAAAAACTTCGACTTCCTTCTCGGTCACGGGGGCGGCATCTCTTGAATAGCTTTAACCTTGAGGTCAACCTCAATACCTTTACCAGCGACAAAAACCCTAGGAGTTTTCGGATCGACTCCAAAGGTGCACTTGTTAGGATTAAGTCTCAACTCGTACTTCTTCAATCATCAAACAGGTTTACGCAAATGATCAAGATGTTCTTCTTGATGCGTGATCTAGCTATCATGTGCGACGTAGACCTCTATCTCGTGATGAATCATGTCATGAAATAATGTCACCATAGCATCGATAAGTGGCGCTGCGTTCTTCAATCCGAATGGCATAACCTTGTAGCGAAAGTGCCCCACCTGTAACAAAAGTAGTCTTCTCCATGTCTTGAGAGCCATTTTGATCGATTATGGCGAGAAACCATCCATGAAGGAGAAAACCTTGTGGCGGTGTTGTCAACCGAACATCAATATGAGGAAGTGGTAAATCATCTTTCGGACTCGCTTTGTTCGGATCTCGTAATCCACACACATTCGTACTTTGCCATCCTTCTTGGTGGGTACCACATTTGCAACCACAGGGATAAGAGGTGACACTAAGAAACACGTTGAAGCGCTTCATAACTTCGCTTTGATTTTCTCGACATCTCGGACGCATGCGACGAACCTTCATTTCCTTGGGAGAAAACCCTCTTTTGTTGGTAATCGGTGTACCACAATATCAATGTCTAAACCGGCATGTCTTAGTGACCAAGCAAAAACCTCAATATAGTCTCGTAGCATCGAACCAACCTTTCTTTGACACTTGTTCTCAAGACCCGCTCCTATCTTGATCTCTTTTTCGTCTTCGTCATTACCCAAATTCACAACCTCAACACGCTCTTGGTGTGTGGTCATATAACTCGCTCTTCTTCTTTGTGGATCGCAAGTTCTCTGTCACTTCACAATCTTCCTCACTTTCGTCTTGGCTTGGTAGATCGGATTATCGAAGTCATACTTAGCACTAGCATAGTTGTATTAACGAGATTCGAGTGATTACGCGTGTATCATGGGTGTGTAAGAAACACATAGCTTTTGAAGGGGTGATAAAGTAAAAGAAAACAAACAATTGAATGCAAAAGTCCAACGATTTATTGAATGAAAATCATGAAGCGAGATAATAACCTCGCAACGAGCCATGATGCCCGGGCGAGGCACTAGGCTTTCAAAGTTTATTGTTCATAACATAAAGAAATACGAAAAGCAAAACAAAACAAAAGCAATTACTCGACTAAAGGAGATTGGTATGCGTCATGATCTTCCAATTCTTGAGCCCTTTATGCGAGTTGGGAAGATCCACTTGCGATGTCGAAGTCGTTGCGTTGTCTTCATAGCATGGATTCCACTGCGATGCGGAAGGAAGTTGGCGGCACGTTGGCGTATCATCTTCGACCCTTGATGGTGAAGCCTAAACCGGTCTTGTCAAATTTGAAAGGAAGATCGGGGAGTGACCCCAAATAGTACTTCCTTCTTCAACAGCTTGAGCATCTTTCAATGAGGCCATCCTAGGCGGAATTTTAGCATCTTCGGGGAGTGGGAGGTCAATGCGTATGACTCGGAATTGTTTCAAAAGCTTGACGAAGTCTCGAAGAATTCACCTCCATCTCGAGATAGCGGAATGACGTAGATGGTGACCGACCATATTCCTCTTCACCACATCTTGTGACAACCTTCTCTTTCACCGGGTACTTGGGTTTACGATGCAAGGTGAGGTAATACGCGCGCCCCATGTATCCAAGGCGTCAGCGGACAAGTAAGCGGGACGGATGTCCATGACAAAGAAGGTGGAGTCAAAAGTGCGGGAACCGACTTTATACAGTGCGGTGAGCTCTCCAATCTGTTCGCTTAGAACCATCAAAAGCTCTCACAATTATGTCACGGGTCTCGGAACCAACCCTTCGACATCAAGTCGATCAAAAGCGATCTTCGGAAGGATATTCGAGGCGAGCCGGTATCAACCAAAACATGAGATAGGATAGCGCCTTGCATTCAATGAGATGTGCAAGGCCTTGTTGTGTTTCTTTCCTAGAGTCAATCGACATCGAGGAAACCTAGGCCGTTGTTGGCGGCCAGGCTAGCAATACAAACTTCAAAGCGGTCGGTGGTAGTGTCTTGCGGTACATGAGCATTCTTGAAACTTTACCAAGCATTAGCATGAGCCTCGAAGCACAAGGCAAAGCGACATGGATATCTGGGCGGAGTTTGTCTAGCGTTCCTGACATTGTAATCACTCTTCTTGATGATCTTGAAATTTCCTCCATTTCTCGTTTGGAGGTGTCTCGATAACTTTCTTTGGTACTTGGTTGAGGGGATGGGCCACTGGTTCTTTCCCTCTAGTGGGGATATTGGTGGAGTAGGCGGAATGCAGTTGGAGTCGCGGTCTTTGGAGAGATCTGGAGAGAATACCCTTAGGTTAATGCCTTACGATCCGGTGATGTTGTTGTCGATGTCAGGAATAGAAGCTCCAATGGTAAGATCTTCAATTGTCAGAGGATCTTGCTTGACGCCATGATAGTAAACCTCAGATCCATAATTACAAGGGATAGCCTTGTCAGAGGAATATGGAACTGGTCTTGGAGAAGTAATGATGAGAGGTGCCACTCTAGGCACAGGATCAGCAGAGGAAATCCTTATCGTGTTAACATCAGCGTAGTCTTCTGGGAAATCGTCACCCCATCCGGTTGCCTTAACATCTTCAATAGGAATCTTGTAACTCTCGGGAACGGTGTACTTCACCATGTAATCATACTTTCCACTTGGCTGCCCCAAGGTATCCCACACAGATGGTGTTGTTTCATTCACATTGTCAATCTTCAACGGACATTTCTTCACCACTTACCTGCGGGTGGTTTGAAAAGTAGTATCTCACGGTTATCCATTATGCGAACCGTCTTCTCGACCAAGCACAACCATCGGTAGCGAGATGGGCACCAGCAATCCTCTCGGGCATCTGGATTGACACCGACTGCGGCAAGTTCCTCTTAACGGTCATCGGAGGATGGTCAAGTCATCTATGTTGAAAATATAAGTGTCGTCACCAGACATTGGAACTCTTGTCATGATTAGGCATAGTAGCGTTGATCACATTGGTCTAAGCGGAGGGTCAAACTCGATGCAGCAGCAATCATATCTTGAATCTTGTTCTTGAGCCCAACAATTGTCGATGTCGTGCTACGGGCTGTTGGAATGATAAGCACACTTAGCATTAGGATTGTACTTGGAGGAGGTATTGACATTTTGAGGAGGATCCTCAAGGTTATCGACTCGCGTTCAACATGTGTTGCAAGGCTTGCGACAATGGCATGTTGATCTTAAATGGCTGTCTTCGTGGCGCGTTACAGTTCGTTGTCTGTGAGGTTGTCTTTGATGTAGGATTGGAGATCACGCGCCCCACAGTTAGTGCGGTCGGTCTTGGCTCGGCTTTTCGACCATACAGCATAGCTTCTTTCTGCACCAAAAAGATCTCTTATGACATTTGAAGATGTCTCTACACGAATCTTCCCACTCTTGATACCCGGCTTCGGCTGCGCACATCAATATCATTTCGGTGAATCCATTGAAGAGTTTCAATCGGATGATTAAAGAATGGGCTGTCGGTGTTCCCATGAACATATCAACCAACTCCTATTGGACAGGGGTGGTTGAACTACTCTTTCTAGATCTCTCCACTACGAGCATACTCCTTGAACTTCTCGTCACGACCATAGACATGCTTTGTAGTTGCATCAGAGTGGGTGTCAATTCGACATGTTACTCGTCACATGTCGTAGAAAGCATCGGCTAAGTCCTCCAAGTCTGCGGATACGGTCATTCTCTAGTGATAGTACCATTCAAGCGGGTTCGGACAAACTTTCTTGAAAATAGTGCATCCATGACTTTACATCATCGGTGTGAGGATTGATTTTACGGACATAGGACTTGAAATGCGACTTAGGGCAAGACATGCCATCATATTTGGCAAAAGTAGGAACTTTGAACTTGGGAGGAATCACAACACGAGGGACAAGACTTAGATCATCAAAATTGACCGGACATCTTGAGGTTTTCCACTGACATTCGAGACGGTCTTCAAGTTGCTTGTACTTGTCATCTTCCTCAGTCTTGGCCATTATCATAGTCTTTTCAGGCTCGTCTTGTGCCTGCGTCCTCACCTTGTTACTTTGCTCGTCTTCCTTCTTGAAACTTCCTACACAGGAAGCTCAATCACGGTGACCACCTTAGGACCACTTTTGTAGTGTGCGCCCATGTTGAGAGACCAACAACCTTCTTCTTGTTGATGAGCTTCTTCAAATCCTCTTGGCCTTTGACCAA
>CM038792.1:306805425-306854206 GCA_021764765.1 Vicia sativa
GGCAAGATCAAGACGGAGTACTAGTGAATCCTCTTCGCTCTTGAAACTTTTCACATTCAAAGATCCCAAACAAACACTTGACCCTTCCTCGGTCAACTTAGTCGTTGGAAACGCTTAGTTTGGAAAATTCTTCAATAAACTTCCAAGAATAATGGTAAGACCTGTAATACTACGGATTCTAAGCATTCTTCTGCTTCATCAGATATCGCTCTACCTTCAGGATCCATGCAATTCCATTCTTGGAAATTACATGGCCAAGAAAACTCACTTCACTTAACCAGTAATTCACATTTGACAACTTCTGCATAAAGCTTCTTCTCTTCAACAATTCCAATACAACTCGAGATGTTCTCGCATGTTCTTCTTTCGCCTAATAAATTAAAATATCATCAATGAATACTACCACAAACTTGTCAAGATACGGATGAAATATCCCTGCCTTATATACTCCATGAAACACTGTGTGCATTAGTAACTCCAAACGGCATGGAATATATCTATAATGCCCATACCCTCTAAATGCGTCAATATCCTCTATCTTCACACGAATCGATGATATCCCGTATCTCGATCCATCTTACTAAATACACAAGCACCAACTAGTTGATCCATCAAATCATCAATCCTCGACAATGGATACCGATTCTTAATTGTCACTTTATTCAACCGTCTGTAATCGGCCACATAATCTCATTGAACCTTCTTTCTTCTTAACCAACAACACCCATTCTACGAAACACTGGACAAATAAACTTCTTCTCAAGCAACTCCTCCAACCTGCTTTTAACCTCGCGGAAGTGGAGTGCGACATACGTAAGTGCGCATGACACCGGACTAGTTCCGTGAATCAAATCTATAGTAAATACCTCTCTCGTGGTACCACTAACGTTGTGAAAATATTTTCGGAAATGTTCATTAATGGTTTTATTACGGTTAGTAATAAGTAAGAAATATTATGCATAGGTTTATACGGCTTAATGGTAGAAGCACATCTTCGACACCAACCTTTTTGTAGGGCATCACAAAATAAAGATGAATTTCGTTACCGTAAACCACTTTCCAAGGATGATATCAAGTTGTTTTAAAGTAGGTATACCAGGTATACCAAATTTTTACCAAAATCACGTTAGGGATACGGTAAACATATGGTGGAAGTAAATTTAACTATACCATTTAGAAATTTAATTCAATTTAGTATAACAATAAAAGAGTGTGGTTATCAATAATCGTGGCGCCATAAAACATGTATTAATCAATCGATCATTCGGCTTAGGTTCGATCCAAAAATGCGTACATACCACCAGCTGTTTTTCGTAGTACTGGTGGATGGTGGTGGATTTTGGTAGTCACCATCCTGGCTTGCGGTTGCTATGGCGAAGCCACACTGAAATACTTATCATAACACCATGGCGTTTTCGTTTTCACATGGGCGGAAGAAATAATTTTCTTTCGGCGGGATCTTCGATATTAAGGTTTGCGGCTTTTTTATATAACGAGGCGGTGTTGGTATCCTTTTTAAAATGGCGTAAATGGATATGCGAACATTAATGGTATTATTTTTGCAATGGAAATGCAATCCGGTAGGTGTAATGAGTATAATATCGCCAACGGTGAATATATTAGCTGGCCTTGGAGCTTTATTTAATTTTGAATGTAGTCCTTAAAGCCAATATGTAACGTATTATTTTTTGCCTGTAGCAAACTCGGCGCTTATGTGAGTTTCAGATTCAAGATCAATCACTCGTTATTTTTCGATTTCAAACGGGATGTGCACCCTTGAAATAATGGAGGATTGTTTTTGGTATTGTAAGCTAATAATGTTGGTTTCTCCAGCAATCCATATTTTGGGCTTAGAATAATCATTGTTTTTGCATGTTGTAGTATAAAATAAAATATGGCTGACGTATTGTCGGCATTAAGTCGGCGGGTATAAGGACAAGACGACCGTATGTTCGATACCACTATTGTAACTACCTTCTAATATTTTTTAAATATTAATACTATTATAAAACAGATTTAATCGTAGTCAACACGGAATCAAGGGATGCCACTATGAAATAAATAAAATTTACTAATAGTGCTGCGGCATGGTGATACGGTAATCAATTAAGTTAAGATTATGCTACATATGGAAATAATACCATCAAATTAAACGGAATAAATAAGTTTTCCTAAAGTAATCCAATAACAATTGAATAATGAATAAATCCTCAACTAAACGTTTTTGTTGGCAAACGTAGGCGATATTGATATGGACGGCCCATTTTGAAGCGGCTAACTTTTAATTAAATATTAAAGTGGTGAGATTGCTATAACATGCACTATATTGCGCATATTATTCCACCATTATAGTGGGCGGCCAATTACAATGACATTTTGCAACATTAATAATGTAGAATATCGGGCATATATGTTATGGCAATTTGGTGCGGCATAACATGTATATAATGCATGTGGCAACACGCGAAGTTACCCAACACCGACCATCATCAATGGAATGTGAATGATTTATTTTTGTCGGTAAATATTTTATAATAATGCATACGGCCACGTGGCGGTGGGGCGGGAATTAATTTTATGGGGCGTATGATGGCATTTTACGGGCGGTATATTCAACATGGTAATGCAATTTCAAACATGATATTTCAACAAATCATGCACACAATAAAGATAAACATGTGGTTTACATTGTTTGGATATGTTTTGGGCACGGTCTTATTGGCATGCATATTAAGGCATTGGTTTTTTAATGGTTAGGAAATTTTTGCATTTTAGAGCGAATAAGAAATAAAAAAGTGATTAAATGAAAGTGGTGAAAGTATGTTTTAAAGTTTGAATTTTGTTTTGCGTGTGAATGTTTTCGCGGTGTTTGAAACACGCCTGAAATTTTCGGTTTCCCCATTGGGAATTCCCACGTATGTAAATAGCATTTTAAAGTTATTGGGAATTTCGTTCCTACCCACCGAATGTTTTGCGACGGTAGAATAAAATCGCTTTGACAAGATTTGGCTTGGTTTCTAAATATTATAAATATTTTATGAATATGAGAAAATATATCATTAATAATATATTATGGGATTTGACGGCTAATGGTTTTACGGCAATAAGATAATAGAGGAATTTTGTAGAATTTCTAAACCAGATTTTAACATGCGATCTATATGTTGAATGGTATAATAATTAATCGGGGCCATTTTTACGGAACAATGGTTTTTCCTTTTCCTCCTCACGTATTGTGAGTCCAAAAGTGATTCATTTGTCTTTTTTTTTTTATTTTTTATTATTCTAATAAAATAAAATAAAGTAATTAATGGGAGAGACACACCCTTTATTTTCACATTTTTCCATATAATTTAATTGATTTAATAATCCAAAATTAATTGATAATTAAATTAATAATTAAAATCATAATTATTAATAATCAAATTATTTGGGGTGTTGCGGTGTATTAATTTTGTTTTTGTTGATAATAATATTTTAGTTTATGTTGTTGGTTTAACGAAGTGTTTATTGGATATTTCATGATGTCGCATATTTTATTATTTGCTGTGATTTCATATATATCTTGCAAGATGGATATATTTTTAATGATGATGTTTGGTCCTCGTATAGTGTTGCCATGTCGGGGATGATGTATAAACTGCAATAATGTGCGTTTTGTTTTTTAACTACTCAAGAAAATCTGTGCGCCAATCTCGATGCAATGTATGTGCCATCTTACGCCAAGATCGGCGTTTCCTAGCAATGGAACAAAACCAAGCGAACATCGCTTTATTCGAGAGTTACAGCACGACTAACGCGAATATGCTTTTCAAAACGATTGTAATTTCAAGCGATGTTAGTTCGCTCGGCGGATTTTTACATCTTAACGATTTCGATTCTCGACAGTAACCGACGACCGATTAGAGGCAGAGGAGCAAGAGGATGCAATCATCCAAGCAACGAGTGATCACCCTCCTCCTTCCGATTATGGTTTTATCGCATTGAGGACAATGCTCATTTTAAGTTTAGGAGTCGTAACATTTCTTACTTTTTATTTTGTTTGCTCTATTTAGTATTTCTCTTTGTTTTTCCATATATTGCAAAATTTCTATTCAATAAAAACATGTTTATGTAATTTTAAATCTTTTATGTAAAATTTCGTGCTTATTCGAATTCCTCCATTTTCTTTAGCTATAACGAAAAAATTCAAACACTTATCTTGACATACTCAACTAGTATTAAGGTTGCTTATTTTTATAAATAAGAACTCGAGTAAGGCTAAAGCAAAATCGTATCGTCCTAACACTTCAAAACCCCAACACGCTTTGATCGATTTAAGTACCTATTATACAAACACCTTAAAACTTAGTTTTAAAGTAATCCCAGTAGTTTATAAAAGCAGCCGGCACCGCTTAAACACAAACTACGTGGAGAATCGATGAATATAAGTGATTTATCAAGATTTTAAGAGAAATTTTTATCGAAGATGCACTTATTAAGTTAGATGGTCCTTACCATATCATTTAATCCAACAGCTATGGATACTATAAAATCTTTATGCAAACAATCCATTATGAATTGGTTCATGGTTCCCGGTGTTGAACTTGGTAGTAGGACTACGATCGATATCCGCAATTTGTAATTGATAAAGCAAGTAAATATAAGTACCAACTCCTAGCTGGATGACAAAGATCAAATTCACTAATGGTTACTCCACTATGTGCTCGTAAGGCAAAGGGCTTAATGTGATTGCACCAGAATGAAAACGGGTGAAACGAAACGAAAGTATTAGGTCGAGCTATAATAACATGATTTAAATTGGTTTGCAAAAATGGGGTTATCTAGTGTTTTTACGGTAATTTTGGTGTCGAAGTCTAAACTTGAGTTATCCAACAAAGAATTGACTTGCAACCAAGTACGAATTGAAAAGTGTTTTATATCTGCATTTGACAAATGCTTAAGTGATTTTCGTTTTTACTTTTTTTTGCTTGAGGACAAGCAAAGGTTTAAGTATAGGGGAGTTTGATAACACGAATTTATATAACATATTTGATTTATTTTTCATGGATAATATTACTACTTTTGTTTAATTATATTATTTTATTTCAGACACGTTGGTATTTCTATTATTTCGTATTTGTATTAAATAAAGATCAATTGAGCAAAGAAATAAATTGAGGAAAAATCTAATAAAAAGTCAAAGAAATGAAGTAAGGGTGGTATAGCAAAAAGATGAGTTAAGAAGAAGAAAATAATTACATAAAGGCCAACACGTGGAGGCCCGAAGTGAGGCCCACGCCACCTTAGGCTTTGAGGCGACCGCCTCCACCATCGCTCATGTGAGACGACGCCTCACCCTTCCACTCACCTTGAGACGACCGCCCAAAGGGGCCCACCATCTTCATTCTTTGAGACCTACATCTCATGATCTTTTCATTATGCGAGACCCACGTCTCACATTTTCTCTCTTCAAGATGAGACGTCTGTCTCTCCCATTTTGTTCTGGCAGCTCCACGATCACATGTTCATGCATGATCAGGATACGGACGTTACACCAAGAAGCTATAAATACAAGTTCAAGTTTCAGAGAAACGGTCGGCATTTTTACCGAACAATCGATTTCAAGCTTTTCTTTATTCGCGTTTCTATTTTCTTTTCAGTTTTGTAATTTTGTTTTATTTCACCGGTCTAACCTTATGTTAGATCTAGTGCCTTTTATTCCTTGTCGTTTTTCTTTCGATTCATGAAGTCTCCTGAGCGATCCAAACTTGTGGTGGAGTGTTCGCTTATTTCAAGAACAAGATTTATTGCAGATTCTTATTTTCGTGTTTTTATCTAATTATCTTAATTTATTTGAAATATTGTTGCTTGGTATTTATTTATTTGATTATGGAGATGTTTAAATATATTGAACCTTATTATTTATGCATGTCAATTAATAAATATGCTTCGCTAAACCGAGTAGGTATCGGTATGTAATAGCAAGAAGAGTAGGAATTAAATTGTTCCCAAGCTAAAATCTTAATCAAATTAATTTTTATTATGACTTTTGTAATTGAAAATCAATCTTTTGTTACGAAAGTAAGAAAAGTAGAATAGGTTAGGATCGAGACCACGAAAGTGTGAGGTTTTAACCGGATAGCTAAAGTTAGGCATTCGATTTAAATACAAGAGCGCTTTAAAAGAATTAGATTTTATTAAGTTTTCAAAGAATATTTTCTAAACACTTATGGGCTAGCGAGAGAGTATATAGGGCTTTAGGAGTATAATCCGAGATAAGACCACTAAAGTGTGTGTTGAGGGTTTTAAACCGATAATCTCTACGTAATTAAGTTAACCATCTATATACGCTTAGGTTCGATTAAATCCTTTAGGTTCACTATATTACGATCGATATTCAGAACGCCCATTTTAATTAATATTATATTATATTAATATTTTCGAGTTACCGATCGATATTTATTTTATGACGAGAATACTTATATTAATCGATATATCTCGATAATATATATTTGGCTAAGTTTCGCTCGTCCGTTTTTATTCTGCTTGGTTCGATAAAATATTATTCGATCCGATATTTAATTCCCTAATTATTTTAATTAATTGAGTAAATACTATTATTAGATATTATTAAGGTATTATTTTATAAAAATAAGTTAGGGGTGTGAGGAGAAATTATGAGAATGGGTATACCCTTGCTTGCTAGTAAGAACACATTTATAAGGCACATTTCCTCATTTTCCTTCCATAACACACAAAAGCCAACTTAGAAGCTTAAGAGAAAAAGAGAGTTTTGGGAAGAAGAAGAAGAAGAGCAAGAACAAGCATGAGGTTGGGATTTTGTTGGAGCATCTTGCAATCATCCAAGCACTAGAGGTAAGGGGTTTGATTCTCCATCTCATATGGTTAGGGTTGATAGTTATATTTTGGATTTGGGGAAAAATTGATAGTTGATTCATAGGGTTTTGGTTGGTTGATTGTTGAAATAGCTTAGAAAAGTTGGATTAGGAGTATGGATTATGGGTGTGTTATTGCTAGCATTGTAGGAATGAAAGTTATAAAATGTAAATAAAAAACTGTAACTGTTAAAAATAAGAAAAACCAGAAAAATGCAAGTCTGTACTGAAGCCATGAAAGGAGACGATTTGAAGAGGTGGCATGGGGGGAGGCGCCCACCTCAAGCTGAGGGGCGGCCGTCCCCCTCCCTGAGGCACCCGCCTCCATACTTGTACATGAAGCAAGGGATGTTCGTCCCTGTGAGGCTGGAGGGAGGAAATGAAAAAGTGCTTTTTCGTTTTCTATAAATATGTTTTTCTGCTTTTTCCAGATAAGTTTCCTACATAATTTCCCCGCAGAATATATTTTGTTCTGCTTTTTTTTCCCATTTTCACACAACAATAGTTTATACTAATAAAATATAATTAGGACATAAGTTAGCCGACTAAATTTAGAACCCGATTATGTTCCGATTTTTCCGATTTCAAGATTTCGCGACGAAGCAAGTTGTTCGAATTCAATGAAAATTGACGTTAGCTAAGTTCCACGGTAGAACGAGTGGTGAGGTTAGTTTTTCAAAATTACGAGTTTTACTAAATGACCGAAATAGGCCAAATTACGCTTAAATTGAATCGATTATGCTTTAGTAGATTTAAGGCACGTATGAACAATTCGATGATGTTGACGATTATGATTAATGCCTTATTAGGAATAGCTTTCGCGACGATTATAGGTGTTTGACTATTTTTCCGTATTTGGAATTTAGTGAATGAATTGATAATGATGTGGTGTGATTAAATATGATATTTGCGATGATGTATTTATTAATGAATACTTGATGATATGTGATGCGATGATATATGTCTTTGTGCATGATGATGTGATGATTATATTGATGTTGTTAATAAATGCTTCCGATTTGTGAATGCATGATTTTTTATGATGATGAATTATTGGTGATGTTTTGCATAATGCAAATATGATGCGATGATATATTTATCTTGATGTGGATAAATTATGGCGATGTGGGCTTTATGCCAATCTTGATGAGCGATGATGATATTTTAGTTGTGTTGTTTTTATTGTCGAGTCACATACATTGCATTGGCGACGAGGGCTTTTATGCTAAGCGACGATGGGCTTTATGCCAAGTGTTCCTAATTATGGACAAAGCGACGGTACCACATGCATAACATAGTCGTGTCTCATGGAGTCGGTTATGTTTTTGATTGAGTTGTTTGCCGTTGGTTTTAATTGATGAACATGAAATGAATATGACGGATAATTTCATGATAACTATGCGATGAATATAAATGATGAGTTTTGATGATTTAACTTTGATGAAATGCTTAATGCAAATAGGATGTGATGATGTTTGTGACGATGGGCTTTTATGCCAAAAGCGATTTATGGGCTTTAGCCAATTTGTGATGATTCGCTTATGTTGCTTATGTTATTAGCATTGTTTGATGTTGTTGTTTATGATTTCGTGTTGATTAATGACGATTGACTTGTGATGATTTCGTGGTGATGAACGCTTGTGTGTTGTTGTGACGATTTATGTCGATGAGGTTATGGCGATAAAGTGTAGATTATACATTGGAATGACGATTAGAGTGAGTGAGTTTTGAATATGTGTTGGAATTGCACTTATTAATCTATACCCTTTATAATTCAAACTATATATATATATTTTATCATACCTTTAATTATATGTTATCATGCCTTTAATCTATACCCTTTACTTGTTTCGTTGTTACCTTTATACCGTAACGCAAGGTGTTATGAAGACAAAGTTTATAGTCGCTTAGTCGAGTCGGTGTCGCCCGATACGTAGCACGGGAAATATTTATGTCGCCTTGTTGTTATTCTTTATTGCCATTCCTTTTAGAATAAGAATCATACTTTATGAAAATATGATTTGATGAGGAAGTTTAATAAAGAAAATATTTTAATTTTTAAGAATCAATTTATGATTCCCGATGATACTATGTATCAGAGATTTATACTTTAAAGTAAACTGTTTAAAGTTATTTGGTTTATAAGTATTTATTTCCATACTTTATTAAACCTATCACAATTGGCTGGGGCTTCTATGTTTATAGTGCAGCTTGGTTGACTAAGATCTTTGCTTTATCAAACTTGACATGTCTTTTTAGCTGTCGTTATCATAGTTCGCATAGTTATACATAATCCTTATTAAAATTTATGATATCAAAGCATAGTTGCATATATTTCCCACGTCTATATCAGTGTCACTTTGGTTCTAATTAATTCAAATATGGATGTCTCTCATGATACAGTGTATGTGGATGGACTTGAGGAAACTAGAGAAGATAAGTATTCCTTGTACTTTCTAAATTGTAAATAACTCATGCACCAATTAAAATAGTTAGAATGTTTTTACAAGTGTTTTAAGTGAAATGGTATGAGTCCCATTGCTAGCTCCCAAAACAAATCCTTGAGGAATCACACCATCATCAATGAGAGATGAATGGTAAGTTGTGTCCATTATTCTGGTAGGTGTGACAGCACCAATCAAACACAGGATAGTTGCAAAACAGAGGAGCCACCAATGTCGAATCGGACACGGGTTCACTATCTCTTCCCAGAAAGAAGTCGGCAAATGCTACTGGTTTCACTTGCTAGTGGACCATTATTATGTGATTAAACATGTTTCCTCATATTATTATAATGTTTTATTTGACTTATATTCAATGTTTCGGTGATAATCAAACCATGGTTGATATTTGAGTTTTTGTTTGAAGGTTTCTTTAATAGTCAGGATGCCTGACTTGTGTTGCAGCTAATAGTCATTGATCTCAGTATGGAGGGTAAAAACTCACCATACTGCCGCCACATCGGAAGGTGAGATAAAAGACTGTTGGTGACAATAGCTCCTACAAAATTGGAACGCTATCGAAGGTCCATGATCTAGTTATAAAATTATGAAAGTCACATTGCCGGTGTTGATCACCTAGTAGCGTTAAAGCCAGCAATGACTGACATTTGGAATAAGCCGCATATTAGAGACTAGAGTATATGCTTTATACTTGGATTCTATCTCAATTGATTTCTCGATTTTGTGAACAACTCGGATCAGAAGTCTCCTTGCCTTATAAATCGACCAACTTTATTCATTAGCTTGAATAGTTAGTTTATTTACGGCGGGATGTCTCTGGGTCAAAATGTTTTGCCTTGTTATAACAAAGTCTCACGTTTGGGGGTCATATAAGACATCTCGTTAAAGAATAGGCAATGTCAACATAAAGTCGAATAAATTACAAATTTATACATCAAAAAATTAGCATTGTTGTATAAGGCGAGCTAATATCTCTACCGTTTGTAAAACATCTCATCTAGATTTGCCAAAAGAAAGTAAAAGGTGTCGTCCTTCTCCCCTGCATGCGTAAAGAGGCGTCCTTTAAAGAGTTTAGTCTTTGTAAAGATCAATAGGTTGTAACAGGCTCCCTTCCTTGGAACCCACCTTTTGGTGATCCTACTCAGGAACATCCCAGTGTTTCGCCAAAATATGGCTTAAAGCCTTGGTTCAAGATACTTTTCTTGATCGTTGTCGCACAACCTAACGCCCAACCAAAACCCGACATAAAGCCTTGGTCTGTTACTTTGCTTGGGCCTATATAGGCATAGCCACAACTCGACTTAAAGTCTTGGTTCAAGATACTTTGCTTGGACCTATATAGGCACAACCAAAACTCTCTTAAAGCCTTGGTTCAAGATACTTTGCTTGAATCGATGTGCACAACCCTTGCCGCCACAACTCGCTTAAATCCTTGGTTTAAGATACTTTGCTTGAATCAATGATAGGCACAAATCGCGTTTCACCACAACTCGCTTAAAGCCTTGGTTCAAGATACTTATGTGAATCGCTGACAAGCATAGCCTGCAAGCCGCCACAACTCGCTTAAAAATAGTTTGCTTGAATCGCTGATGTGCACACCGCCACAACTCGCTTAAATCCTTGGTTCAAGATACTTTGCTTGAATCGGATGTGCAACCAAGTTTCTCCATAACTCGGCTTAAATCCTTGGTTCAAGATACTTTGCTTGGACCTGATCAGGCATAGGCCGGAGTTTTGCCAAAACTCGGCTCATTACTTTGGTTCAAGATACTTTGCTTGAACCTACTCATGGCATAGCCTGGCGTTTCGCCACAACTCGGCTTAAAGCCTTGAGTCAATTGAAAAAGCTTAATAGACCTGGAAAAACCACGAAAAATTACTCGGGGTCTGGTCTGCCTATAAAGATTAAGCATTCTCAATATGGTCTAAGCTTTATGACCTATAGCCCGACAAGGTCTAGATATGCCAGCCGGGATGTTAAAGCAAGGTTGGCTAAAGCAAACAGAGGATTGTGCTTTTCCAATAAAGTCTTCATGGCTCAAAATAAGCCATTTGATTTGGGGGCTACTATATCACACATCTTTGTTCATGCGATCAAAACATTAACCAGTATGAAAGCAATTCATACAAGCACGCTAATTAAGCATATGAATTAAAATCAAAAGTAGGAAATCCAAAGTGATGAATTTAAAACCCAAAGAGACAAAATCAAGAAAAACACTTGGTCGTCTCGAGTGACTTCGCTGCCAAACAGCTGGGGGCTCGTCATCATCATCAGCCTCCGTAGAGCTTACATGGATGTTTAAAAACTTAAAGTTTGCTTATGGGAAAAACTCTCAGGCGAAGAACCATGAACGGATTCCGCCAAAACCTACTTAAGGGTATTCTTGAAATTTTTGTACCTTGATTCACATCAAAAAACTGCCTAAAGACACTTGTAGATAAATCAAAACTAAACACTCCTGAGTGTTCAAAAATATTCCACGCTTAAAAAGCTGTTAATCGGCCCATACAAGCCGGTATAAGGTATATAAGTCGGAATAGGGCTCTATACCTCGGTTCTAGGTTGAGTCGGCTTAGTTATAAATCTTACGGTTTGTATGAGCTTTATATGGACGGGGGCTAACAACCTTTGGTGTTCATAATTATATCCTACCTATTCATAAAATATCTAGTAGAGTCTCTAGTAGACAAAAGCCGAAGACTCGTGAATAGCGATTTGTCTAAATTAGAAGTTTTGATCTAAAAAGCCTCAAAAGCGAAAAAAATGTTTGAAAGATACTCTTATATCTCACAAGAAAATTCCTAAGAGCTTTCTTAATATACCCTTGTATAGGGAGCTCTAAAAATTTTAAATTGGTTTAAAACTCTAAGTTTTTCACAAGCTCGCTCAAAGGCATATTTATGCATCAGCTAAACACTCCCTTCATGAGGGTCGAGTAATACGAACACCTCCTAGAGGTAAGATGAGTCTTAAAGGTTCCAAGAAATTATAATAAAAAGCAGGCATATAAAATGATGGGGGGATCTTTATAATGCCCGACACTACATGATCGGACGTGTTCAAAACCCGTATAAGCAAATACTCCTCGTCAAAAAGAGTTGAGTAAATAATCATAATGGAATCAAGACCAAACCGTCAACTACCACCTCGAACAAACCGAAACCACTAACATGGATGAGTGACGTAAGGCTCCTGGCTATGTTTTAGGTGCCTTACGCTCGCTCAAAATTAAGGAAACCTACTCCAACGAAGTAATGCTTGCCTTAAACGCGAAAAATAGTAACCATCATGGTCAAACCAAATTCGCACGAAGGCATAGCTCGATATTTGAAATCCGACCCGGGGCAAAGATTTATTCTTCTACTAAAACGACCATAAGGCTTCAAAGGTCTAGAAACCGTATGCTCGGGGGGATTATGATCGTACATAAAATATATCGTCCGGGCTAGGAGAGATAAAAGAGATACGACCCGTTGGACCGGTAAAGCAAAGGGGTTCCCGCAGGGCATATAACCCAACATCATCAGGCTGAGTTGTATAGGTCGGGTTGTATCCAAGCCTAGTTGTGCCTGGCCGAGTTGTATAGACCGGGTTGTATCCAGGCCTAGCTGTACCTGGCCGAGATGTATGGGTCAGGTTGTATCCAGGCCTACTTGTTCTTGGCCGAGTTGTATAGGTCGGGTTGTATCCAGGCCTACTTGTTCGTGGCCGAGTTGTATAGGTCGGGTTGTATCTAGGTCTGGCTGTGCCTGGCCGGGCTGCGTCTACTGAGTTGTATCCAGGATGGGTGGTTACATAACTTAATTGGTAACGGTTATGAATGTTGCAAACCATTATTGGCAGTTACGTATGTTACACTATTTTATGAGGATGTTACACACGTTACAAAGGGGTTTTAATAACCATTACACCAAGGACTTGCTTATATAAGGAGTCCCTGGGGAATTGTTTACAGGGGACTTTGTCCAACTCTCTCATTACTCCTCTCTATGAAACACGCATGGGAGAGGCAACATATTCCATATCTAAGGGCTCCTGACCGCGGGGTAAGCTAGACCTATATCTTGGAGGCCAAGTCACTCACTTGAGCCTCTAAATCCCTAAATACCTTTATATAGTTTTTCCTGCAAGAACAGGCGTTCTACGAGACCAAGAGATATGGTTTCGGGAGTCGGTCATACAAGGGGAAGGTATTAGCACCCCTCACATCCATCGTACTCGATAGGACCCGTCTAGTTCTAAGTGTGTATGTATATTCGCTAATTTCTAAGTTATGATCGAGAAATAAGAAAGAAGAAAAGGGGTTTGTTTATTATTTATTTTGAGTTTGTCATGTTTCAAAACCTTTGCCTACGATTCCCTCGCAATCGGAAAGTCAAAACTCCGTAGTTCTTTTGAAAATATTTAATTTGGTTGTGTTGATTTTATAAGAAAATCTACATTAGACATTTCAAATGCTTGGACTTCGACTTGTTTAGTTTGTTTGAAAAGCTAAGTCTTTGTTCGTATTTGAAATGGCTATTGCCCACTATTTGCAAGAAAAGAGTTTGATGGTCGATATGAGCGAAAAAGAGTTTGAGTGAGTTGAGTTATTTTATGTGGAGACAAGTATCGCATCAGAGCGCTCAATCCGCTAACGCCCCAAGTACTGGATGAATGGACAAAACCATCCTAATCATCTTTTCTACCCAAAAGTTCTATTAAGAAAAGGTGAGATGAAACAAAGTTCGCTTAATTAGATTCATTTAAAGAAATCAAACGATAATCGAGGGTCGAAACAGATCGCCTACCATACGCTTGGGAAGAGAAGTAGAGTATTTATTTATGAAAATATTTTGAAAAAAAAAAACTCGACGTTGGATCGAGGTTTGAAGATTTTATTTATGAAACTGTTTTAGGTTTGGTATACGGACCAAAAGGAGTTGAATCGGGTTATGATTAATCAAGTATATGGACTTAATTAATCTCGTAAAGATAGGTGCTCCTACCCCCATCTATGAAACCTTTGTGCATGGATGATTAATATATGGACTAAATTATTCAGGTTATGGTTAATCGAAACAACAAGGGCTTCGATTAACCTCGTAAAAATGTGTGTGAAGTGTACAATGGTGAATAATTCATGCAAACATGCAAGAGATGAATAAATAATTAGCAAACAATACACGTCCAAACCTTTAAATAATTGTTAGAAAATATCTTTTTTATTTGATAAAAATCAACTAATAATTTTATCGATAATTATCAAATAAAAATTATCCTACAACTAATAATTTTTTAATACAAAGCAAAATTCATAGGTAAAAATTTAATGGAAATTAAAAATGAACGAAAAATAAAGAAAATCACACAATACGAATTCCAAATTTTAAATAATTAGTAGAAGAGATCTTTTTTATTTGATAAAAATCGACTAATAATTTAATCGGAAATTATCAAATAAAAACCATCCTAAGACTAATAAAATTATTTAATACAAACAACACAATTTATTTGCAAAATTAAATAAAAGAGTAAAATAAATAAATAAGAATAAAATTTAGAAATGGGCTTGCAATTTGAAGCAATCTGGGGGTGCAGCAAAGAATTCCTTCTAGGCCCAAATAAAGGTACCCAATGATCCAAAGTAGTCATCCGTAGAAGGAACACCATGGTCCGCTTAGATCTATGCTTTGATGATAATAAGCTTAAATCGACGGATGAAAAATAAGATACATCATAAGATCATAGGACTCACGCTGGGACAAGTGGCACCAGAGGCACACTTGTCACTCATCATTTCCTCGATTCTAACAACAAAAGATTTTTAAAAAAACGAAAACAAAACGAAAAACAAATAAATCATAACTTCTTTTTATTGATAACTTGGTGTTATCTCTTCATTTTCTCGCCGCTTTCATCTTCTCATCGTTATTTCCAACTCTGCCTCTCCGACCGCCGCATGCAAACTTCATCTTTCTCACCACCTATCGCCAAACCTCCTTTCTTTCTCGATCGCCGCCATTCGGTTTTCTAGTCCCCTGTTTGGTGGAAATATGGGTTTCTCTTATCAGGAGCTATGGATCTATTTCGCGATCTGTGTTCTCTCGTTCAAAACTTCTAATTCTATACTTGGTCTTCGAATCGGCCTTGAAGGGTAAAGGACGCCGCGCCAGAAATGACTCTACGACAACGGTGGCGACGAGGGTTCAGATCCTAGTTTTTTTTTAAATTTTTTGTGTTCGTTTTTATGTTCTAAACATTGATTTGTTGTTTACTTTTGCAGGTGTTCAGTGATTTTGAGTATATCTTGAAAAGGGGTAATGAAACCCTAAGATTCAGATTTGCGATTCCGGTGATGAGGAAAGAAAATCTGAGCCTTGAGGGTCTACGGCGGCGGACGACAGACGGTGGCCGCAACCCCGGTGAAATCATTCCTTTTCTCTCTTCTTCTATGACGCGGAACCTTTGGTTTTCTGCGCGATAGCTTTTCCTCTTCTTTTTTTTTGGTTCTGAAGGGTTGTGTTTTTTTTGAAAATGATGAAAAAAGGGTTAGGGTTTATGATGATTGTTTTGATTTCTGCTTTTGAATAATGTTTCTATTAATGATTTTGTTGAAGTTTGAAGGGTTTTGGTTGTTGTGAGCAATGGCTTTTCTTTGTTGCCATGATGAAACAAATCGGTTTTATTTGTTTGATTTCCGGTTGTATGATAAGAAGATGATAATTTTTTAGGTTTGCTTCGCAATGCTAGGGTTATGTTGTTGAATAAAGGACCTCTCCTTGATAATTGTGTCAAGGATTAGTTATATACTGTCATAAATAGGGTTTCTAATTACTGGCCATAAATAATTTCTGATGTCAGGCCTTCTGATTTTTTTTTGTATTTGGGCCCCTGCGAATTCTAACATGTTTGTATCTACTGATTTTGTACTTGTTATGGGTTGCTGCCAATTCTGATGTGTTTTGTGTACTAGGATAATTGTGATGATTTTCTGAGTTTTTACATTTTACACCCTCCCTTTTGTGAACCAAAAGTTTCTTTGTGATTTGCAATTGGGAAAACCAGCCCATGATTAATCTTGAAATTCAGATTATGAGGCTTTGTCGCTTGAAAACCCTTAAACCTGATTCCAATCAAATAACCCTAATGATGAGATGAAAACCTCTCTAAACATAAAGTTCTTTCTAATTTTCTTGTTCTTTTCTTTCAATTTCTAACCATACTTTTTCTTGTTTCATATGATGGTGACAATGGCATAGAAAATGAAGATGAAGATCTGCTGGCTCGACATAAAGAATGATGTACGAGGATGAAGAAATGCTTGAGGACCGGACTTAAAATCTTGGAAATATTAGACTTTAGGACATACTTGAATCATTGTAGTCACTTGAATCCCTTGATGTAAATTTGAACTTGGTAATTATTATGTGTTAGAACAAATTTTGTTTCAAATAATATATATTAAAGTTTTGATGATAACAAGTATAATAAAATTTTGTATGAATAAATATGATACTATGACGTGTACATGTTTCATTTCAGAAGATGTTCTGACTCTAGCACAAAATGGAGAATATATCATGCTGAGCAAAAGATGAAGTTAGAAGTTCTAATGAGAGTAAAACTTCTGGAAAAAGCACCCTCAAAGCAACTGCTAACATAAACACGCTTTAGAAGTTCGAATGAGACAAAACCTCTGATCAAGCACGCTCGTAGAAACTGCTGCTAGAAACATGCTTTAGAAGTTCTGAGCGAGAACTTCTGGAAGACACGCTGAAAAGAAAGCTTCTGAAGTAAAGAATAAAATACAACTTCTGATGGAAGCAAGCAAAGCGCAACCTCTGATAAGAAGCACCAAAAATATGTTCTGAATAGAAGATGTTAACAAGGCTAACAGAAGATCATGAAGTATTAGAAGTTCTAACGAAGACAGAACTTCTGATAGAAGCAAGCACAACACAACTTCTGATAGAAGCAAGCACATCGCAACTTCTGATATAAGCAAGCATAGCGCAACTTCTGATATAAGCATCAGCATAAGTTCTGATGAGAAGATATTCTAACAAGGCTCATAGAAGATCATTATCAATATGAACATTATCTTCTAAAAGACAAAACCTGCCAACAGTAACATAAACCCACTGAGCGAAGAAAAGAAATACTTGAGTGGTTCAACTTCCAAGAAATATTTAGCAAGAAAATTACGTAAAGCTAAGCAAGTCACGTGAAGCGAAGCAAAGTCATAATTACTTTTTTCCATTATCCAAGACACGCTACTAGCAACGGATGATTCTCGAAGCACTATTTAAGGAATTCAAATTCAAAGAAGATTTCAATGAACTTATGCAAGAACACTATACTAACAACTCACATCAATTCTAACAAATTTGCAAAAATCATTTCCAAAGTAAACTCACGCTCCAAGTACAAAGAATTATTTTTTGTAAATTATTTTACTATTCATTGAGCTTCAATTTTGTATAAACTTCACTTAGTGAAGAATAGATTTTCTAGAAGCATTATTGTACACAATTAGTCGAATTAACATTCGATAGTTGTTCCTTGAGAAGACCAATTGGGTCAAAATTTTGAGAGGGCTAGACTAGTTGAGTCTTAGAAGTGTTAGTCACAACGGTTGGTCAGGCGGTTTGTTCCTTGAGAAGAATAGTTGGGTCAAGTGTTATTGAGAGGGCTAGGACTAGTGAGTCTTAGAGGAAGTTAGTCACACCATTGGTAGTGCACTGTAATCGCTTATTATAGTGGATTAAGTCCTCGTTAAGAGTGGCGAATCACCTTGGCGTGGACTAGAGTAGTTTGAGTTTCAAACGAACCGGGATAAAAATACTTGAGTATTTTATTTGTTGTTTGGGTAAAAGATCTAAAAAGTAAGAAAAACTTATTCACCCCCCCCCCTTCTAAGTGTTTTTCCAAGCCTTCATTATGAACATGCGAGTCACTTGTAGCGTAGATAATATAACTTGAAAACTAAGCCATGGGAATTTAGACATTTCTTTGTATCTTGTGAAAAACTTTAGTCAAATGGTAATGGCATGGTTGTTGTATTCTAAAACTTGAATTCTCTTGTATGTGAAATTTGGGAATTTAACCCTTCTTGATGCAAAGATGGCTTAAGGACTTAGGTTTTAGAAGTACTTGAATTCCCTTGTAAAGCTAACTTGAAGTTTTTGGCCATAAAGCTTTTGTGCTTATTTATTCATGTAGAATTTTGGAGCTCTTTCCATTTGAATCAAAATCAAAACTCTAAATTCCACAATTGAAATTCTTGATTCAAAACCTTAATCATCTTGACATTTTCATGATTCTTTAAGAATTGAATGACAAATTCAACTCAAAATCAACGGGATCATCACCAAATTTTCAAATTGAAACATATCAGAAGTAGAGAAGGATTTGAAAACAAATGAATTCCATGCAAAAACAAATTCTACCTTTACATCGAACGCCTTGAATCTTGTGAATGATGAACGTGACTAGAAAAATCTAAGCATATGGAAACTTGGACTTTCTTGAATCTTGTAAATAAGCATTCTAGATGAGTATTTTCACACACGATATACATCAACTCTTGCTAAGAACAAACAAACTCGACGAGCAATCCAAATGAACAAGAACTTGAATTGTTGATCAATAATCATATAACCCTAATCCACCCTTTTACTTCTTGAAGAAGAAACTAAATAATTAGAAGAACCCGAGGCATCGACTTTGTAGAATAAAATCTTGAACCACCGTAAAATCCTAAACTCGTGATGAATTGATCTCTTAAATCATGTTGTAATGATATTTGATATAACAAAACTTCTATAATTCCATCAAGGAAGATATCACACACTTCAAAGAATCAAAATCCAAGCCAAAACCGATAGATAGGAAAAGATAAGATTTATTACTAAATCTCGCGCTTTCAAATCTCCTAGATTGGTTAAAAGCACAACATCTTTTCTACACAAAGGAAAATCATGGGAGTTAACTCCAACCCGTAACCACATGACCAATGATATGAATGCATTAATGAATGAACATGAGCCAATTAGAATTGAGATGAAGAGGAAAATTTTGCGACGGGACACAAAACATGTTCGTAAATACAATGATCATTATGATGATAGAGAAATCATCAGCACCCCCAATGTTTGATGGAGAAAACTTTGATTACTGGATGGACATAATTGAAAGTTTCTTTCTGGCTCATGACGCTGATAGTTGGGACATGGTAATGATGGCTATACTCATCCTGTTGACGCAAGTGGTCAGAATATTGAAAGGAAGAAAATGTCAGATCAGTAGAAGAAGGAATTCAAAAATCACCATAGAGCCAGAACCATCCTTTTAAGTGTTTGTAATACGGTGAACTGACTTTGTAGGATTTTTGTATCCAAATGTGCGGATAGCAAGAGTCGCCACCGACTTTTATTTTTATCCAATTAAGGGAAGGTAAAAGTAACAGAAAAAGACCTTCGTTAGATTCTCGAAGTTCGGGAGAATGGTTATGAAAAGGGAAGGTATTAGCACCCCTTTCCATCCGTAGTTTATTCTACGGGCTCTTAGTTGCTCTAGATCACTTTTTAAAAATTGCTTTCTATGTGTTTGACAAAAATGTTTTGAAAAAGGCATTTCGCTTTGACTTTGTAATGATTCATGTAGGAATGTATACAAAGTGTTCGGAAATGTTTTGTTTTGAAAAGAGTTTGAATTTTGAAAAACGTGTGTGGTGTGAAAAGCATTTGATAGAGCGAGCAACTAAAAGACTTATTTACCCACTCAGAATTGGTCGTTTTTGTTGTACTTCTATCGCCTTTAGAATAGCCAGCCATACCATTAGTTGGTAGGTAGCTCCATTCGCTGGATGTAAGCGGACATTCAAGGGACATCGGATGGTCATAGAAACTTGTAGGAAGTATCCTAGCACATTCAAGGACTATCATCATTTTCATAGGCGACAATCGAGGGTCAAGATCATGTATTCGGAGGCGACATCGTGGGTCTTATGATCTTTGTATCGAAGGGACTATGATGATTTGTTTGAAGGCAACGGTGCTAGGATACCTCTACGTTCGAGGGACATGACCATTTGTATTCGTAAGGCAACGAGAGAGAATTACCCTAAGGGTGCATGTGTGAAGAAGTGTGTTGATTTCAGAATATGTTATCTTGAAATTAATGGGCTATATTCGTTATTAGTCTTGCCATACACGCCTAATTACTAGCAATTGATAAGGGTGCGGAAAGTAAAAATGCGGAATGTAAAGGCGGAAATGTAAATGTCCTACGCTATTACAAGGCTTTGGGGCAGATACATAATTAAAATGCGAAAAATAAAGTCCTAAATTAAACTATTACATCCCATAAACAGTTACATTATTGGAAAGAATAAAACGATAAAAAGAAAACGTCCGAATCGGAGCAACCTGTGAAAGAATAAGAAATCGGAAAATATGATGAAATCGAAATAAGAGAAAATGTTAGAAAAAATGCAATTTTTAATATGAGAAAATTATTATATGCTGGAAATAAGATAAATATACTAAAATATTTTTTTGGGATTTTTTAGATGCATTTTAGTAATTAAAAACTAATTTACAATGATTTAAATGCTAAAATAAAAATAAAAATAAATATGCATGCAAAAAGAGATTTTTTAATTTATTAAATTAAATAAAGATTTTTTAGAGAATAATGCAAAAAGAATAAATGTTTTTGGTAATTTTTTAATGCAGAATAAAAATATATAAAGAAATTAAAATTGAATGGAAATATTAGAAATTATAAAATATGCAGAAATTTGAACTTGGAAAAGAAAATAGCAAAACTGGTCTCAGTGTCGATCGAACTCAGGACCATGGAAAGCATCTGGAAACAGTGAACGCCTTAGCCGCTGCGCCATGTGTACAAGCTTGTTTTGAAACGAGGTGAGTGGAACTTCACACACGTCGCTTCCTGACTTGCCTCATCACCGCGGGAGACTTCATCTTCTTCGTTTTAAAAATTCAAAAGCCTGCGTCGGCCTTCCTTCGATGCTATGTCCCTGGCTAATTCAAAACATCAAGCAAACGTAATATAAATAACATTAGAGACCATGGTTCGATTCCTCAAGTCATCCCGAATTCACTGGTATAGGTCCTGTTGGTCAATTTTTCCTATTAACGGAAACCCTAATTCGTTCACAGAAAACCTAACAATGGCAACACGAGTTCTAAGCCATGGAAACTCAATTAAATAACCCAGATCGCTTGCAATCTTCCTACTAATCACAAAAACAACAATCAAACGTGTTAAAAATGCATGAAAAACAGAAATCAAATTTGGAAAAAGTAAGAACAAACCGAAATCGTATTTCTCAATTCTGGATGGTTTTGAGCAAAGTGAGGGTCTGGAAAGCTTCAGGAGATATCAAGGAATGTATTTGGATACTCAAAACCAGTTGAAGGTGGCTGGAAATAGGATTGCCAATTGCTTGAGAGGCACGGTTTTTTCACTTTGAGAATAGGGTTTCTGAGCCAATTTTTTCGTCCCCCTTTGCAATTGGTATGCATCAAGTATATATGCTGGATGGATTTGGGATTGATTTGGGAAAGAATTGATCAATATTCAATGGAAATCAATTTTGATTTTTGTCCAAAATCAAATTTTCAAAATTTGATTAATTCTCAATCCAATCTTGCCAAATTTGATTTAATTTCGAAAATTGCTGGCATTGGTGAGTTACTTGAGTCCCAAGAAAAGAATAAAATCAATCTTTCAATTAATTTTGATTTTATGATTTATTTTAAAATTTAATTTGTATTTAAATGAATAAATTCAAAATTAAATAGAAAAATAAATCAAAAATTCATGGCATTGGGCTTGGATATTCCTAATTGTATGAGGAATAAGTTAGGATGAAGAAAAAGTAGGCCCATTTGCAAAAGATTTGATTTTTGAAGTATCTCTCTTTGTGCATTCTTTCAAAATTGCCCAACTTGTGGATGGTGCATCTTACTCAATTTTCCACATTTTTTAGTGTTCTTGGACTTTTTGGAAAGCTCTAAGAGTCCTCTAAACAATGTCTTTGGTTTCATCTCAATTGGAGTTACCATGCTCAATATATCTTCAAAACAAAAAGTTGACTTTTGTTGACTTTGAAAAAGACCAGAATGTTTTGAGCTATACCTCTCAAATGAAGCATTTTTGGACATTCTTGTGAGACATGAAGTTGTAGAGAATTGAATTTCCTTCAAAACAAGAGGTGGTGGAAAATTTCTGAGAAAGTATGAGAAAGTTATGATCACCAAAGTTCATTGACTTTTCACCTAGAAACCCTAATTTAGAAAGTTTGACTTTTGAGAAAATCTTGAGTTTTCTTGATGAATCATGATCAACCCTTGATCAAATGATGAATGTAACTTCAAAATGAGGATGTTGACCAAAATTATGAAGTTTGATGTATGTTGACCACAGCTTGACTTTTGTCCAATACAACTGATTTTCAACCATCCGAGCAATTGTTTGAGGAAACTTGACTTGTGAAGCTTGAAACTTAACATGGAGAATCTTTGAAGCATATGAGGAGGCATGAAGACCATTGGAGATGTTGGAAATTCATCTGGACTTGAGAGATACCAAACCCTAGTTTGGGTTGATTGTCTAGGAGAGAGTTTGTCTGATCAACTCTTGAGGAATCCTTGAGCATAGATGTATGAAATCTCTTGAGTAGATGGAGGGAAAATTTTGGGGTATGACAGTGTTATCTCGTACACAGCGTATGAGTGGATCACAAAAAGAGACTCAGCTAAGAACATCTTTGATTCCTTAAGAATGACACATGAAGGCAACACACATGTCAAAGAAACAAAAGCCCTTGCCCTCATTCAGAAGTACGAAGCATTCTAAATGGAAGAAGATTAAACTGTTGAAGCAATGTTCTCATGGTTTCAAATTCTGGTAGCTGGTTTAAAAGTTCTGGATAAAGGATATTCTATTGTTGATCATGTAAAGAAAGTCATCAGAAGTCTTCCCAAAAAATGGAGACCTATGGTGATAGCTCTCAAGCTTGCAAAAGATCTCAACAAAATCCCTCTGGAAGAACTCATCAGCTCTTTAAGAAGTCATGAGATAGAATTAGAAGAAGATGATCCCCAGAAGAAAGGTAAGTCTATTGCTCTTAAATATAAAAAAATATATGATTCTAAAGCTTTTCAGGAAGAAGAAGAAAACTCTAGAGGATCATCATTAGAAGAAGATGAGTTATCTCTGCTCTCCAGAAGAGTTCAACAACTCTGGAAGAATAGACAGAGGAAGTTCAAAAATCCTAGAAGATCTAGCAACTTCTCTGATCCATCCTCTGGACACAAAAAGTCAACAAGCAAATAAGTTATCTTCTACGAATGTAAGGAACCTGGTCACTACAAAAGTGATTGTCCTAAACATCAGAAAGAGAAGCCAAAGAATAAGTTTGACAAAGAAAAGAAGAAAAGTCTTATGGCAACATGGGATGATTCAGATTCTTCTGAAGCTTTGTCAGACTCAGAAGATGAAAGAGCCAACATAACTTTAATGGCCAACATAGATGACATCTCAGAATCCTCTAAATCTGATTCTGATACTAAAGAGGTATTTTCAAATTTTTGCTGTTAATTTGAGACAAGAGAGTTCATCTGAGGCATTGACTTATCTGAAGCTTGGTTTAGTTTTGTCTAGTTATTTGTTGTTTATGTGGTAATGCAAAGGATGGGATGTGGTATTGGCTCTTGATGTCAAGTACTAGTTTTCCCAACGGTTAGATCTTTCTTTAACCTTACCTTTTACTTTATTCACTTAGGTTAGCCTCTTCATCTCCTCCCCATTCTTTAATTTTCAAAATCTTCCCTCTTTTTCAAAGGATTCTTGTTTTCAAAATTCGAACCGCTTTCATAAAAAACTTGGACTTAGTTCAATACATTTTTGAAAATTTTTTTCTTGATAAACTTTCAATCCATTTAATAATAACTTGACTTTTCTTTTCAATAAGACTAAAAACCACCTAACCTCATTCAAACTTTTTTTGATCTCTTTCTGGATTTTCTAACAAAAATTTCTTAAAATCAACCAACACAAAATTTTGGTCTTTTTTAGTCGAACTACTTGGTTTTGATTTCAACATTGCACATTGTTGGTATGTAAGCCTGGAAGTCATGGGAAGTTCTATCAAACCAAAAATTATAAAAAAAATACTTCTTACCTCCCCCACCATCCATTTTGTACGCATACCCTTTTTTAACACACATATACAAATTTTCAAAACGGTTCCTGCGGAGTACCATAGATGCTTTGGGTGCCAAACACCTTCCCTTTACATAACTAACCCCCGATCCCGGATCTCTGATTTTTTTTTTAGGATTTTATTCGCTCTTTTTCCTAGTCCTTTGGATAAAATAAAAGCGCGGTGGCGACTTTGTTACTTTTTGAGTTAAGTCAATTCAATGGCTTATACTCGCAGTTTTTGCCGCTACAGAAAAGTGGCGACTCTATTGGGGATGTTTGACCTATAGTTGGACCATCTCTAAGTGGTTTAACCCTATTTTTGTTTATTTGTATATATGTGCTATATTTTGTATCTATTTAATATATGTTTGTCTGGATGTTTCTCTAGTTTTCAAGGGTGCTTGGTGATCTTCTTTTTGAGTCCTATACCCGGACTTAGACAAACATAAGATAGGACGGGCGGTATACTCATGTTAAATTTTAGGGATTAATCCCGAAGAAGGATACATGAGATCCCCCACTCAGTGGAGACCTCCTTGACTATGGTATTTTGTTTACCGAGCGATCGGGAAGACATGGCTACTTCCAACTTGAGATCCCTGAAGATGAGCAGTCAGAGAACCTTAACCCATCCCGCCTTTTAGGGTAGTGCGGCGACTATTATGGAGTTATCCGGAAGTAGTTTCTATGCGATACTGCACTCAGAGGAGTTTCACCTGAAGGTATTTCTAATTATCGAGTACATCGGGAAGTTGGTAGTATTGGATGGAGGAATGAAAACTCTGGGGATTATTTTAGCACCTTGATATATAGGTGACGAAGGTTAGAATACCTTGTGGTTAGTACCCTTGGCTTCATGCTCGTGATGTCGAACCTATAATTTCCATGTTTGTGATCTTTGTGTATGATTGTTGCATCATGCATCCATGAAACTCTATTTTAGTCGATTTTCAAGGGACCTAGAGATCTTTTTATGTAAACCTCACAAGTTTCACCAAACTCAATGGATCTTGGGTGTTGATGGGGTGAAAAATCTAATCCACCAAAATGGATGATTAATTTTGATGATAACTTGATCAATGGTTTGATCCAATTCGAATTTACTTTCTATCTTGAGATCCTTGAAAGTCAAATAAAACCAGCATTTGCATATCATGCAATATTTCGCATTTCACGGAGTCTCCCATGTGTCTTATCCATTTCTCTGCTTTGTTCAGTCTTCAATTTGTTGCATCGGTATAACACTCGAGCCAACTCTAAGAAGAAGATGGAAAATCTAGAGCAAGAAAATCGTGAGCTATGCGAAGACGTTATCTCCCTGAGGAACGGTATGGCCAATTTAACTACTATGGTGGAACAGTTAGTGGCTGCTCAGAATCAGCCACCACCTCCTCCTCCGCCTTCTCCTTGTATCATTCCACCTCAACCGACAACTATTATCTCTGAGGTTCCAAATGCTCATGTTTCTGTCATACCAGTGGTTTCTACTATCCAACACCGTATGCCTCCTAGTTATCCTTGGGGAATGCCAGAGAATTTCATTCCTGAAGGTTACAATCCTGCTGCTCAAGTGACCTCCTTGGCCCAACCTGTGGTTGTTTCCGCACCTCTCGTGGTGCATGTTACTCTTATTTTCAACAAAGAATTTGACAATCCATTCCCTCCTCCAAGTGAAAGCTTAGACTTCTATGGTCAGATGAATGGTTTCCAGGAACATTTTGACAAGATGCAGAAAGAGCTAAAAACCCTCAAAGGGAAAAGTATTTTTGGTGACAATGTCAATGATGTATGCTTAGTTCCCAATGTGAAAGTACTTGCTAAATTCAAAGTTCCAGAATTTGAGAAGTACAAGGGCAATTCTTGTCCCCGTGACCATTTGATGATGTACTTAAGAAAGATATCCACTCATACTAAAGATCAACGCCTGCTCATTCATTTCTTTCAAGATACTTTGACTGGTGCAACTTTGAGATGGTATATGAATCTAGACAGTAGTGACATCCACACATTCAATGATTTGGGTGAAGCTTTTGTGAAGCATTACAATTACAACATGTACATGGCACCCGACCGTGATCAATTGAGGGAAATGGTCCAAAAAGATAAGGAATCCTTCAAAGAGTATGCTCACCGATGGCGTGAACTTGCTGCACAGGTTATACCACCACTAAGTGAGCAAGAGATGACCAAAGTTTTCCTAAATACTTTGGGTCCCTTCCATTAAAGAAAGATGGTGGCCAGTGCACCTAATGATTTTGTGAAAATGGTGAGCATGGGAGTCCGTCTAGAAGAGGTTGTCTGAGAGGGACGATTATCGAAAGAAGAAGGATTGAGTGGAGCTAAGAAAATCAGAAAATATTGGAAAAAAAAGTTGCAAAAGACAGGGATCGAACCCATGCCTTGAGAGAGTAAGAGGAATAGCGTGCGCATGGTTAACCACTAGGGTGGTCATGCATCCATTCACTTATGCGATTGAATAAATATATAAGTGAATTTATTTTATGAAAATCAAACCAACCAAAAGCCAAATGCGCCGGGGCCCTGTGGGTTTTGAATCATCCAATTGAAACAAGCCACGCATGCCTCGACTGGCCGACCAAGTCAAAAGCGCCGAGATGAATTCTGATCACCTTCTCCGATCAACCAAAACTTCAAACCTTCAAAAATCAACGAAAACGAAAACGAAAACCACCCAGATCCACTAAATGAGGTGTTATGAATCTAGTGGTGGCATTGGTTTGATCTAAAATGGCCTGGAACTAGGGTTTCGACAAAGAAAAAGCTTCATGCCCAAACAATGGAAACTCCTAATCCCTGCACTATAACTCATACATGAAGGTTCTAAACAATCACAAACATCAATATGAACATGAATATATGAATCAAAATTGTTTATATTGCATAAATCGAAAGTTTGAGATTCAAGAATTTTACCAAACCGATGCGACTTGGTTGGCACGTTCTGGGCATGTGTTTACAGTGATTTCTAGTAAACAACCTCTAGTCTTCCAATTATTGGTTATTATTGGTTACTTGCAGGATCGACTAGATTGATCCTAGGACACATGTGTCATAATTCATTTCTATGTTCATACCCATTATTTGATAAGTTTATATTGTGTGTTGATGCGGAATGTAGGGCTCTTAAAAGATCTCTCTAAAATTATCTATGAAAATATACTGGCTGAATGCATAAAGAAAGGCTTCGAATTAAACTTGAGATTTAACAATTGAATGTAAAGACAAAGAGTTTCTGAGAATATAAAGGTTTCTGGAAATGTAGAGTGCTTTAATGAAAGAACATGTAATAAAATGAAGTTTCTGAAAAGATAAAGTGTTTAAGTTTTCTGGAAATGTAAAGGCAAGTATAAAAAGAACGTAAAAGGAAATCGAAGGATTCTAAGAACAAGAGTACTGTAAAAACGAAAGGAATGTAAAAAGACTTGGATTTAAATTATAAAAAGTCATGATGTTCAGTACGTACATTTTGTCTTCCAACTCGCTTCCTTATGTCACTAGTAGTTCGAGTATTTTGAGATTTCTTAGTACACGAATGAACACCCTAATTCTAACATAAAACACCTATTTATAGTATTTCGACCCTAACGGTCTTTCTCTGAATCATGCCACGCTCAAGCATGTGCTTCTCCGCTCGGCTTCCACGTGTCTTCTACGAATGGCTTTTATTTGAAATTCAATCCCATGCCAAATAAGTATTTTCTTGTCTCTTCGATTCAATTATAAATAACCGCTTAGACCGCCCAATTTTGCACATTGTACAAAAGAACTCTTTACATCTAAACACTAAAAAGCCATATCAAAGTCTATCATTTATCACTAGAAATCAAGAGCCTTTAGAACAATGGTTCTATATTTTTAACCAATATTCATCACTAATACCAATTTGTCTTAACTTTTTATACGCTTATTTTAAATATCCTTTGATATCCAAATGACCCTTTATTCGAATTGGCGCGCTAACAAATTGCCCTCAAGAACATGTATTTCGATAGATATAAAGAAATACTTATTTTTGAATTACTCATGCAATTTCGAAAACATTAAAACTCATGATGACTACACTGCACACGATGTCATAATAAGTGTCCAACTTTCTGCAAAATGTCCAATCACCATGCCTAGACGTGCAATCATGGTAGTTATAGCTAATAATTAGCAGCAAAAACATCACTTCCCTAGGAACTTTAAAAATCCACCTTTTCCCTTTCCAATGAGGAAGTTACACATATTCCACCTTTTTCCAAAGGTCAAAAACTTTTAAACTGTTGAGGAATGCTATAAAAGCACTTCATCTTCTAAAGTCCAAACTTTCCCAAACTCTCTCAATCTTCAAACAACCCAGATTTCTTATTTTCAGAAAAACTTTTAATCTCCACAATGTCTTCTCCAAACCAGCCATCTCCTTCATCCAAGAAGTCCTGAAAATCCAAGCAAGCTCCTTCTTCCGCCTCGCATCAGAAGCAAGATCATCAATCTCGATAATCAAAGCTCATAATAACTCCAAGAAATGTATAAGGCTATCTATGCTTCCTAGGTAATCATTCCCACTACTGCTTGATAAAACCCTGGGGTTATGGGTCCTTTAATTTCTACGAACGCCTCGAAAAGACAAAGGGATTTTTTCCTGCTTATTCCAAAACCAAATATCGTCAATAAATCTATCTCTCAAATTTAAAGAAGATGAATGCATGTTGCTTTCAAAACCCTAAAAGAAAACCCTGAAATGTAACGCCGAAACCCATGAGGGATTTTATTATGGACTATGTTATGGGAACTTTAAGCCCTTTTTTTTGCTCATGTTTCATCGATCTACTATACCAAGATTGGTTAAAGTTGAAAATAAGAAACCCAAGAATGGGAAGGTATTGAATTTTGTTTTAATGTCAAAATTAGGATTTAGTTATAGTTTTAGTTTCTTTTTGAGACATCACCTATAACACTTTCCACCTCCCTTTGGAATGTTGACATACATTTTTGATATTGCTATCACCGGACTTCTCCTATTGAGAAACTTTTGATCCAAATGGTAAGTGATAACCTCATTAATTTCGATGTCAAGAATGCAATACATCAATTTCTACTTCGCCAAGAGGAAGGACGCGAATATATAGCCTTCTTGGCCTGTGGTTATCGAAATATGTCTTCGAAGAAGTCCACAAGTTGCTAGTGTTCATCACTTGCGAATCAGCTCCACCATGGTCGGAGGGTGTGTATCGTGAGTTACCGCTAACAAGTCTATATGAAAGCATAGGTGCTGCAGCTTTAAACCAAAACTTATGAAGCTGGAACTAATTGCCTCGCTGCCCCTTTTGGCTATTGCAACTTTGGCTGAATGCTACATTCGAATCATCTTTTCAAATTTTGGGGTAATCAATGAAGAGCATCGATGTTGTAAACTGCAGATAGGGTACTAGGTTGTTGAAACTAACCCCAAATGATGAAAGAGAAAATTTCAAGACGTGTTTTGTTAGTTATATGATGATCTTTTCTAAAAGCATAGGTTCATTTCTCAATGGCCTTTTCGCCAATCAAGTTGTGGTCCAACTTGGTTCACCGTGCCCTTGAACAAGTCATCAAGAAGAAGTAATTAGGGATATTTGGTGCCTTTTGAACCCCTGTGCTTATCATCTCTAGGATCACGCCTGAAGAGCCAAGTGTGCATCTCGATATACCAAATTTGAGTCTTGGCAATTCGGACTATGCAAATTACCCGAACCTCTTTAATAAGAAAAGAGAGATATGTATAGTGGGTACTTTTCCTCTTCAAGGAACTTGAGACTGATAGAGAAACACTATGCTGGTTTCACTGATTTTTCATTAACTTTTAATCCTTTTTATATGACGAAAGATTTTTATACTTGGTGGACGACTTATTACTCGAATGATATGTTCAAGACCCTACAAATCCAACAACAACCGATGCAGTTTTTTCCTTGTGCAAGAGCATGTCAAAAAGGTAGATTTACTCATGTCAAGGAAATTGAGCCTTCCAAAAATATTTTCAAATTGTCTATAATCCCATGGAAATACATCGAACTGCTTATGTATAAGAAGAACTTTGAAAGAAAAATTTGAAAATGACTTTCAAAATTCATTTTCCTTATGTAAAACTCGAAGATAGGTATTGGTGGGCTTTTAAACATCAACCACCAAAATTTCCTAACCTACCTACAGAGTTGGTTTTGGCCTTTTTCCCCATATCCCTGTGGTTTGTTTAGGGAAAATTTTCATAGATATGAAAATGATGCCAAAACCGCCTAAAGGGTAATGGCTAAATAATTTCAGGGGGCGACTTGTCACCATGTCTATCACGCCTCGAACTACGAAGGTGCGGAATCAAGAAATTAAGTTCCTCATTCTTTTTAAACTTGCTTTAACCTTGACTATCTCATACTTTTTCAATTTTGATCTAAAAACATTGAAGAAGGATAAAGTCATCCCTAGGGCAAGCTCAACTCTTTTCGAAAGCGCCAATGACCACAACGAAAATCCTCCTCCCGAGCAAGAAAATGACTTCAAAAAGAAAAAGAAAAGGTATTACTACTTACCTTTTTCGTTGTCGAAATTATTTTTAATTGACTAATAATTTCTTTCCATTTTTCAGATGAGTGGATTACCTCCCAAGTCTCCTAAGAAACGAAGATGATGGTGACCACTCGAGAACGAATTTAAAAGAGTGAAGATATTTCTCCTCTTAAACGAAAGAAGAAAAGAAAGCCAAGAAGTCTCGCATATTCTCAACTCGCCAATCCATCCGGCTAAATAAATGCAATCGCCCCAAACTTAAGTTCAAAGGACCTTCAAGTTCTCCGTTAAGAACGTGATTTCGAATGCATTGGTAGTAATGAAACTTCGACGAAAAGGTAAATTCACTTAATGCTTTTCGAGATTACGCCTATGTGAACTTTTTTATGCTAACCCTTCATTTCTCGTGAGTGTCCTTTTCTACTTCCTTCGATCCTCCCGCTTGTGGCCAAGCTCAAACATGTAGCTCTCTCTCTACCGTAGGGTTTTAACGAGGTTGTCCTAAATAAGGGTTCATATCAAGCTATCCTGCAGAGACTGCCAAACTTGACCAATAAGCAACTTCACCTCTTTGACAGAGGATTATAACTAGCGAACCCGACATGCTCTAAAACTCTCGGATCGAAATTCTAGTGACTTTCCCCATGGTGCACTTTTCCAACCAATCAAGAGGAAAGTAAATGGCGGAGCCGTTATTTCGCGATGGTAAAGAAGATGAGGTAATGCAAGACTAAGTGGAGATTCTGCTCGCGGAATCCTTCCACAAGAAACCAAGACCTCCTTTGACTGAGAGCAAAAGATGAACCGAAATGAGTAATCCCTAAAATACATCAAATTAATGCTAGCTCAATGTGATTCTTCCTCTAGAAAAACCAATTTGAAGATCTCGAGCCAAACAAAGGATAACCTCTTACTTATCGACTAACTTCTCCAACAAGTTAACAAACTATTTCGAGGTCGATATTTTTACCATTCTCGAAGAAGATGCTATAGCCTATTATTCGATGAAGAAGTTGCTCTCTCGATAGATTCAAGCATCTGCCCATCTAAAGTAAGGAACTATATATGATCCGCAAATCTTGCTCAATGAGGTTAAGGTGAATATATTAGGGCAAATGATACTGATGCCAAGATTCGAACCAAACAAGAGGCTTTGTCTAAAGCTTATGACCAAACTTCAAACTTTTCTCAAGAAGCGTAAGTATTGAACGCTAAAATTCAAACCAAAGACAAGCACGATGTTTGGCTCGATCAATCTTGTTCTTGGAGTCTCGATCAAGAACTCAAAAGAAAATTGAGGGTGCTCAAAGTGAGTGGTGCACTTTTGAAGCCTGTTGATGGAAAAGTGCTTGAAATCTTGTCACACAAAGTCTTCAAAGAATGGAGGTAGCTGAACTAATAAGCGAGGAGATCAAAGGGCTCAAAGCGCGTAAATGCTACCAATGCAAGATTATCTTATGTAAGAGCAAGTTTGCTAAGTTGAAACGAAACGCTCCTTTTTGATTCTTTCGAATGTATTCCTTTAATGCTCTTTATTGTTAAGTATATTTACTATGTACTTTTTAATTTGAACACACCATTTTGGCAATTATGTAATACCATTTTGGCTTTTATTATTTGTTTTACTTATTATTCTATAGTAATTAACCTCTTTGCAAGCATGGCTTATACTTTTTAAGTATTTCCATTTACCTTCAAGATTCTTCTATCTTCGCATTCCTCTATTTCATAAGCATTATTTGAAAAAGTTTTCAAAATACCTAAAGGGTCCCTCCCAATGGGGTGACCATTTTCCTAAGGATTTATTTTTATCCATAGGTAATATAACTTTCCATACTGCATCATTAGTTGAGAACAACTTACTTTTAACTTTTTGTTGTATGATCCGCTACTTTTCTTTTGTCTTCTCATAACTTCTAAAGCATGTAGCTCGGCTTCATCTACATCTACTAATTCATTCATCATCATTTCCCAATATTAATCACCGGTATCTCATTTTGTCTTTGGTTTCTAATCGATCAGAATGTATTTCGATCGGCAAGACTGCATCGCTATCCAAATGTAAGTCGAAACGGAGTAGTATTCTGCCTCCTTGGGAAAGGTCTTGACATGCCCATAAAGCTTGGTCCGTAGTTTTGTGATTCTTTCTTTAATGCGTGTTTCTTTATCAATCCTATTATCACCTTATTAATGCTTCTACTTGACCATTTTCTTGAGCATAATAAGGCATTGATGAGCAACTTAAATCCCATTTCTTGTGCAAACTCTTGCATTTTCTTCCGTGAAAATTGAACCTTGGTCTGTTGTAATACTTTCTTTCGTATTCCGAACTCAGAAATTATTTGCTTCTAGATAAATTTATAATAGCCTCGATGAACGCTATTAGAGGAATTGTTTGACCCATTTTATAAAATAATCTATACCCACGGGATATATTGCTTTTGGATGATGTTGGTCGGATTTTACTAATTAGATCTAATGCCCATTCAGGTGGCTTAACAATTGAATGTAACTTTACGGTGGATGTGAATGCCCGTATGAACTTGGGTTCCTCACATCCTTTAGCAAATGGTATGCGGCGGTGGGCAATACATGCCATATCGAAACAACAACTATTTCTTTTGTGACTTGCTTGATGTGTTTTATGTTGGCGGTGGTACATTGGACAATGCGGCATGCTTATTTTCTCCTAAACATTTGAGTAAGATTTTTCTTGAAAAGTTCATTTTAGCAGTGAAGACAATGATAATATTTGATCTTTTTGGTATGAAGGTTTTTTCAAGTAATTTATTATCGGCGGCTGCATTGCAGCATCTATACTTAGCATTGAATTCTTTTCGATTTGCATAGTTTGCTGAATTTTCAAACGGCGGTGTTGGCCATTATTTTTGTTTTGCGGGAGGTAGGTTTTGAGTGGATGTCTTATATTGGAGGTGAGCGGAGTGCCAAGTTTTTCTGGATATTGGTTATGGCGTTTATATTCAAACCGCTGGCAATCTATTAGTAACAAAGTGTGGATCAAATTTTCTTTTTATACGGTTTTTTGTTATTTGCTTGATACTGAACTTCTGACTTTTACCGACGGTTTTCCAACGGCTTCAAGTCCAAAGAATTAATGCTTCATACGGCTCGTTTTCGAACAAGGGGACCTTTTTTTAATGTTGGCGGCGAATTCTGTAGCACCATTTGGCAACGCTTGGTTACGGGCTTAATGGATAACCTCCATGGTTGGATCAACGTAACGCGGTTTCAGCGTAGTGATCCACTGGTGATGTTTTGAGATTATTTGTCCTTTCATGGCCTTTAAAGGCTTGAAGGCTATTGTACTCGGTGAGCGGTTAGGCCCGTGGCGATTGCGATGTGGCGTGGCATGTGTTTAATGACATCAATGAGATGAAACAAAACATAATGGCGGAAGCGGTTGTGGCAAGGTGCCGTGGCGTATATGTTTTTTACGGCTATGGTACGGTTTTGTGGCGGATTTTGCGGCAGGCGAGTTGTTTTTTGGCGGCTGGGCGGCGGCATCTTAGTTACATTAGGTGTAGGTGTTGTGTTTTCATAGGCGGTTTTAGATGGAGGTGCAAGTAGTGGGATGGATGGCTGGGCGGTTGATTTTCGGCGATGTGTCATTGTTTGGGGCTGATGAGATGGAGGAGTGGTGGCGAGCGGCGGGGGCATATGGCTTTAAAAGTTGATTTTACCAATAGAGATTGCAACTTTTTTTGTTGATGGAGGTTTTGCTCCATGATAGCCTTCGCCTTGTTAAAGTTAATTTGATCCTTTTGGGACCACTAAGCCTAGGAAATTTTGTGCAAGTACAAAAGTGGCATGGAGGTCATTTTAAGCCACGTTTTTCGGGCGATTGGAAGAGGTGATGATCCGATTTTACGGTATATTACTATGTCATCTATGTAATGGCATAAATGATTTGATGAATGGCGGAAATAGTATTTGCTGTTTTGCTATGTTGCCCCAACATTTAGTTTTCCAAAGGGCATCACTACCCATTGGTGCGGTGGCGCGGACATCTAAAAGCGAAGTTGGGAACATCATCTTCGGTGTTGGTGGTAATGGTAGTATCCATCTAACATACTAAGTATTCAAAATGGTAGTAATCAATCAAGCGGTGGCGGAAGGCATGGTTTTTTAGGTGTTGTGTATAAATTTTAAAATCTATGCAAATTGTGAAAGAACCATTTTCATGGTAACGGCGTTAGTGGTTTTGGCGTATTTTTGTGGTCCCCGGTAACTTGCATGGTGAGCGCTCGATTTTTTTAGGATGTTGCGAATTGCTTGGAATTTTGATGGCTTCTTGGCATCCTTAATTGGAAGCGGTGTTTTGGCTGTTTTTAAACCAGGTGGTTTGCTGTGAAGTGTTTGGCTTTTGCGGTTTTTGGTATTGGATTTTGCTGATGTCGTATTGGTGTGGCTTTTTTTTGGCGTTGTTTTGTCAACTTTTCTAATGGATCTTAAAGTAGTATTTAGCTTGTTGAATGGATTTTTCGAACAGCTGTGATGGATAAATATCATTAGCCTTTGATTTGCTCAAGTTTGTTTATTGGCGTGGGTGGGGTTGGTAAGTTTTGTTTGGCGTTGTTTTTTATTTGTGGTTTATGTAGAGCGTTGTTTTTACGGGCCGGTATGTTGACGGCAGGCGATTTTTATGGTTGTGGTTTTTTGGCTTTTGCGTTTTGGCATAATTTTCTTTTGCTTGAATCCAGGACGGAGGGTTTGGCAGCAGTGGCGGGAAGAGAGGGTAGAATGGTGGTGGTATTGGCGGTCGTGGTTTCGTGTTGAGCGCGGTAGTAATGGTTTGCTTTTTGGCAATTTTGGCTGGTTTTCTGGCGCACTAACGGTGTGGCAATAGAGGCTGCGCATGCGGCATGAAATGGTTTCGCGGCCAAGCAACTGTAGCGGTTTTCGTAAAGAATGACTATAAACATTGTTGTTTGTGGGAACCACTGCAGTCAATGTATTATCCCAAAGTTCGACCAACCTTTTTATAGTTTTGGTACCATATTGTTGTAAGGCTAATATCCCGAAGCGGTATGTATCCTTTTGGATGAAACGGGTCAAATGGGGCCGATGAGCGGCCATTCCACGGTTTTTGGCATTTGATATTGATTTGCTTGTTTGATGAAGTGGTTTTAGGTGATTTTTTGTTTACGGTTTTTGCTGGGTAGTTGCGCCTTCGGCCTCCCATTATTCATCACGTATACATTGCCTATGTTTTGCCATTTCTTTTGCTGCTTTTCACCAAAGATAAATTGGGAGTTTTTGTGTACTCACAAGGTGCATGTAAACTATATTACAATGTGATTGAAGAAGGATTTTCTCCGATTTGAAATTGTGATCATCTCTTCATTTGGTGTGCGGCTTTTTTTTTCTGGGGTTCTTTTTGTGTTTTGGAGCTGTGCTGGGCTGAGTGTTGGGTGTTGTGATGGATGGTTTCTGGCTCCTGGGCCTCTCAACCTTGTTTTTCTGTGTTTCGCGCATGGTGAGAGTGAGACATTGATTCTTTTTTGTAATTTTCCAAATTTTCTTTTTTCTTGTGGCCTGGCTATTTTTGTGTTTGTCATGTTTTGCATGGCTTAGTTTCCCTTTTGCCACTTGTAACCATTTCACAAGGGATTTTCGTAGTTTGAAGGAGACTTTTTCACTTTTGGAGGTGGCATTCTTCATAGTTCGGCAAGTGTTTTGGCATCCTACCTTGTGCTCCCAACTGCAGTGGAAATGGAATTTCGGCCTGGCTATATATATATCTAGGACATATTAAACACTGTCCAATTTTGTGGCATCGAATGAATTCGAGCAAACGTCATCGTTTTTTGATAAACTTTGTACTTTGGTTGTTTTTGCTGGACTGATTTTTGCGTGGGTTTTTCGAACTCAAGTAGAATTGTTAGGTATATGCACCTTGGGCAACAACTTATCCTGGTTTTTCTTATGACAAGTTGAAAGAGATATTCGCCAAAATTTCCTGCGTTTTTCTTCCTCCTTTTGCTCTCTCTTCTCTAAATGTGTTCGGCTTCTTCCATTTCTGTTGGTTGCTGTTTGGGTCTATATTTACTCCTAACGCCCACCATCGAAATTTTAACGCTCGAACTTACCGAGACCCTCGAGTTTTCACCAATTTTGTCACGGTAAGTTGGCCATCGCTAGCCTTTGCTGTTCACTTAGTATCTTTTGCTTTGAGCACCTTTGGGAGGCCACGGTATTTCTCTCGTTGCTCCTCGATCAAGATGAAGTCCCCATCTTCTTCACCATTTTTGAATCAATCCCTCAAAGAATTCCACTACATTAATATTTCAGAGGTTCAAGATAGTTAGTCTCCGGCCATCAAGAATAAATTGTGATCAACCTTCATATTGATTCTTGTCTTTTGTTCGAGAATTTCATCACCATCTTTGATTGTGTTTTGTATCGTATCTCTAAAAGAAAGCATTGTGAGGTTTTATGGCCTAAAAGATCGTGTGATATCTAAAAGCCCTTTTTCTTTTTTATTCCAATGTAGGAATTTTAAGGTTAGGAGGAACTATTAACTTGCCATCTTTGACGAAAGTGTATCAAATATTTCATCACATTTAGTTATATCAAAAGTATAAATTTTCTTAGGAATTTATCATTGTTTTCACTTTCAACAGATCCTTTCCATTGAAGGAAGCGTAATCCTCAGCAAGTAAAGGGGTGCCTTCCGCTTCCGCAAGATCTATTTCGAACTGATCGAAATCATAAAGGTCTCGAGAATCATCTATGTTCCCTTCTTCAGCCTCTATATAGGCTATTCTCTCTTTTTTGTGATTTTTACTGGCCCTAGCCTTTTCATTTTTAATTTTTCAATTGCCGAACTCGGTCGCTAGTTGGGCCATATCCCGTAGATATTGTGTATCCAATTTCTTTCGAATGGAATAATCTAGGCCCCCAGCAGCCATTTCGACCAATTCATGTTCAGGAACTATTGTGAAGCATCTAGATTTTAATAAATGAAACCTATTCAAATAATCATCTATTGGTTCCGTGAATTTTCTCTTAATGCTCTGCTAATTCTTTTCAGATCGATTTTAGATAACCCATGTAAAATTGTTCATGGAAAAGTATTTCTAAATAAGGCCACGGTCTACAGATCCGTGGGGAAGGGTGGTGAACCAAGTGAAAGCGTTTTCGTTAGAGAACTTGGAAAGCATTTTATCCTAAGGTTTTCATTATTTGCATATCTTCGGCTCGCTTAAATATCTTGCTATATGTTCCATCGTTGATTCACTCGTGTCTCCAAAGAATTTCGTGAATTTAGGAACTTTACAAACTGGTAATTATTATCGTGAACATAATCTAATAGAGAGGTGTAATGGGTCTCCTAAATCCGAATTTAGACCATTCGGGTCATTATTCTTTCGATCATAGTGGTTAGGTTATTTTCTGCCACTAAATTGTCATTTCTAATTGCAGAACAATTTCATTCGTGATTTTGGTCTCTATTTACCATCATTATTTGTCTAGGTTGTTCATCCCGAATTTCTTGAACTTCCGTTGCCTCAATCTTGCTCCTATATTCTCTTCGACCACTTGTCCGGAGGGTCAATCTGCTCAATTGTGGGTTCCTCATTTTGAATCATCATCGATTTTGTCTACGCCTTGCGTGAGTATCGGGGCACCAAAGAAATCCGCTATTCTAGCCATCTAGGCGCATTTTCTTGGTTTGTTCTATTTATGTTCTTGATCAAGGGATTAAAAATAACATTCATTTCACGGCTTAGACTCCTACCATATCATGATTGCTATCATCCATCTCTCCTAAGCGCTTGCCTCGACTATTAGTTGTGGTAGGCAATCGAAAAGTTTCCTAGATTTTGGGAATTTGTACCCAAATGGTTCATTCCCCGAACAAGACCCTTGGATTGGGACGAAGTTGATGATTATGTAACCCCCGCCATAAACAAAATTGGCATTCCATATGGAGGGTTTCGGGTCTCAAGGGCTCAAAGCCCGGAGGCCTAGTGGGGTCGAATATCGTTGATTCTATGTGTGGTACTTGCATTTATGACATGTTCGATGGTATTTCTAATGTACTTACCGGGACCGTATTCGAATCCGCCAATGTGGATGGTATGGATGCATCAATCGAAATTGAAACGATTGCAGTAGCTCGTGGGGATTTTGTCCCTATCTTGGTTAGTTGTGTAACCATTGTTTGGTACATTGTCTTCTCGGTATATGGATTATTATTCTTTATTTGCCGCTTCTAAGGTTCATATAACTAAACGTGCTCCAAACTCAAAAGACCCTAAAATTTTCTAATAGGTTTGACTAAAATTTTATTATGACACTGTTCCATTGGCATGCCAATTTGTTTACAAGTGATTTCTAGTAAAAAATCGCTAGTCTTCCAATTAATGGTTATTATTGGTTACTTGCGTGATCGACTAGATTGATCCTAGGACACATGTGTCATAATTCATTTCTATGTTCATACCCATTATTTGATAAGTTTATATTGTGTGTTGATGCGAATGTGGCTCTTAAAAGATCTCTATAATTATCTATGAAAATATATCGGCTGAATGCATAAAGAAAGGCTTCGAATTAAACTTGAGATTTAACAATTGAATGTAAAGACAAAGAGTTTCGAGAATATAAAGGTTTTCGAAATGTAGAGTGCTTTAACGAAACATGTAATAAAATGAAGTTTCGAAAAGATAAAGTGTTTAAGTTTTCGAAATGTAAAGGCAAGTATAACAAGAACGAAAAGGAAATTGAAGGATTCTAAGAACAAGAGTAATCAGAAAACGAAAGGAATGTAAAAGACTCGATTTAAATTATAAAAGTCATGATGTTCAAGACGACATTTTGTCTTCCAACTCGCTTCCTTATGTCACGGTAGTTTGAGTATTTTGAGATTTCTTAGTACACGAATGAACACCCTAATTCTAACATAAAACACCTATTTATAGTATTTTACCCTAACGGTCTTACTCAATCATGCCACGCTCAAGCATGCAAGCTTCTCCTGCTCATCGCTTCCACGCTGTTTTCTACGAATGCTTTTATTTGAAATTGAATCCTATGCCAGCTAAGTATTTTCTTGTCTCTTCGATTCGAATTATAAATAATCCGCAGACTTCTCCAATTCTTGCACATTGCATAAAAGAACTCTTTACATCTAAACACTAAAAAGCCGATCAAAGTCTATCATTTATCACTAGAAATCAAGAGCCTTTAGAATAATGGTTCTATTTTTTAACCAATATTCATCACTAATACCAATTTGTCTTAACTTTTATATGCTTATTTTAAATATCCCTTTGATATCCAAATGACCTCTTTATTCGAATTATGTAATTAACAAAGATGATATAGCTTGCTTAAGACCTATGATCGATTGTCGGTAACTTCTGTGATGATGAATGGATGCTTTGTTTTTCTTGAGAAAGACTAGAAATTGATGTTTCGATTTGCCTTAAAACTTGAAAAATTGGAGAATTTCGTGTAGGTTTTAAGTAAAGAAACCGTGTTCTTTGCATCCTGGTCTTGTTATGTATTTATAGAGGAACAAAACTAGGTCAAGACTTGTGAGCAAATATTTTGCATTGATGGAGAAAATATTTGATTTTCAATCTTTCAATTTTGCATGAAAAGCTTCTTTATTTGGCTTCAATCACATGCCATGTATCGCTAACTTTCATGATCTCTTGGACCTTAAGGAACTTAGAAACAAAGCCCAACACGCCTTGCACCTTGTCTTGTATTTTCTTTTATTTAAAATTGAATTTAAATGAAATAATTCATAAATCAATAAATAAATGAAAGGAGGGCATGTAATTGAACTTAGAGGTTATGGATAACGTTAGAAACAAGTTCAAAACAAAGAAACATGGCCCATTTGGGAAATTTCCAAGTGTGATCAATACTTTTTCATGACTTCTTCAAAATTTCCAATTTTTCCCAAGTCATAACTTTAACAATTTTATCATTTGAGAGTTCTTGGACTTTTGGAAAGTTTAAGGTGTCCTCTAAATGCTCCGCTTGGTTTCATATTCATTGAAGTTTCCATTTTCATGTACACTTTTGGAAAAGATGACTTTTGTTGACTTTTATGAGGACCTATAATGTCTTGGCTAATATCTCTAAATGAAGCATTTTTGGGCAAAGCTTGTGGAGACACAAAGTTGTAGAGAATTAAGTTCCTCTTAAAATGAGCTTTAGTGGAAAACTTTTTGATGAAGTATGTGAAAGTTATGTCTGGTCAAAGTTCTGTTGACTTTTTTATCAAAAACCCTAATATATAAACTTTGACTTTTGACCATTCCTTGAATTTTCTTGATGAATCATGATCAAACCTTGATAAAATGATGAATGTGACTTAAAAATATTAATGTTGACAAAAAATGAGGAAGTCTCGATCAGATGTTGACTATAATTGACTTTTTCTCCAATACAACTAATTTTCAACCATTTGAGCAATTGACTGAGCAAACTTGACGTATAATAGTTGCCCCTATTCAATCTTCTTGTACCTAAAGGTTTAGATTGGTATGCTTTACTTTCATGACCTAAACGTAGAAGATGATTGAACATTCGAGTGCCCCTGAAATTTGCACTCGCTGGTATATGGAAAGAGACCGTCGATCGATTTATATATCGGAATGGGCTTAAAGATGCCATTTGTTGGTCCGATGTCGAGATTGATTCGTATATTATATTTCATGATCGCCTTTTGAATGAGTGCATCGATTTTTTAACTAGATATGCAACAATATGTAAGTGGAGATATGATAATGTGTGTCGAAGATGGGCTTAAAGATGCCATGGAGATATCGATGATAGAGAGTCTAATCAACCTTCGTCTTGGCTTTATCTAAGATGAGTATTCGTCAGGACGTAGATAGTTTCCCCAACTTGTTTCTAGTATTAATCTGTAGCCTACTGTTTGATGGTAAACTCTTCTGGTTTCGGGAATTCATATTGTTTGATTGTGTAGATTAGTCGCCCCGTTTTGTTTTGGGGGTTTAGACCGGCTTGGTTGTATAGATAGTTTTTCTCTGACCTTCTGTTTGCAAGTTTGTAAATAATTTTCCCCTGTTTGAGAATTTAACCTGAAAGAGTAAAGTTAATTCTATGCACATCATGATGCATTCGAGTATGTGATGATGCTCTTGAAATAAATGAGAATTATGTATGCACATGTTGTGATTTTTTTTTATGAATAACGTATGAATATAGATGTTGTGGTATTCCAAAGCATTTCCATCTTGAAGAAGATGGGAATGTTCTAGGATCTTTGACTCTCCGCTGGGATGAAGAAATAACTTTCGAGGGTCCCGAATGAGAATGTAGATTGCTTCGATGTATTATCGACCAAGTTTCGTGTCCGGATATCGATGACTGCTAGAGAATGATAATCCTTGTGTGATACTCAACCGAGGATGAATATCTTGTGTATGGTTTTGAAGGAATAACCCTCGTGGGGAATGATGTGTTTTGAATAACCTATTACCGCTCGAGACGCCATAATAAGTTGATTGATAATTTGTTATCGCTCGGGACTAACGTAATAAAGTTGATGTTCATCAGCGTGACGACGGACAATGTAGATGATCATTCCTGGAGACTAATATGATGATATAGATGATCACGCTCGGGACCGATGATGAGGTGTGAGAATATAGATAATCTCTACATAGTGGACCGATGTAATGATGTTGTAGATAATCACTTTCGTGAATAATGTGATGAGTAGATGATCACCGTTGGGGACTAACGTGATGAGTTGAGAATGTAGGTAGTCACCAAGGGACCCACGTGATGATGTTGAAAGTCGATGATCTTCTACTACTCATGGACCGATGTAGCAAAGTTATGTATAGATATTGTAAGTGAACCATCCTACCGCATGAGATGGTGGTGTAGTATTCTTGAAGATATGATAACTCTGTGAGATTTGTGAGGGTATTTATATGATGCTGACTCTGTGGGATATGTTAGTGACTGGTTGTCATCTTAATTTCTAGAGCCCTAGTAATTTCTCTGCTTCGCTCGCTGGTATTTGTGAATGTATATTTATTGTTAGATGCATATAATCATTCAAAGCAATCATTGGACTTATGCAAACAAAATAGATAAAAGTAAATTTTTTGAATTTAGAAGAGAGATTATATTGATTTTGAAAAGTGGGCTTATAGAAAGATAATTTGTGTACAAAGAGACAAGTATCCTTGTAAGAGGAAACTGTCAAAAGTATTGAAAAAGTGATAAAAACATATATGGAAATAATCCCATAGAATTTCAACTCTACTATTGCTCATATATTTTCGAATATCTCATCTCCTTGCATCCAGAAGAAGGTGACTAGATTGATCTACGCCATTTGAATCTTGAAGTTGATAGTAGTGTAGTCTGTAAGTAGATGATCCGTTGAGACATAGTCATACACTTTAATCCCTAACTTTTTCCTAGACCGCCCTTTTGTGTTTTCAGTCTACCGGGATACCCTTTTTTGCCCAAGCCGCCTTTGCAGGTTTTCGACTTGCCAGGTGTACATTTTTGTTATATATATGTCCCTAATTTTTCCCCAACCCTTTTGGTTTTTCGGCACGCCCTTATTTTTTCCTAGGTCAGTCAACCTAGCGGGTCTCGTTTATGCGTAGTATTTTTTAACTATGTCTACGCTCACAAGGTGGAAACTCTCCATCTATAGTGCTCAAGATCATGGTCTACCGGAAAATATTTTCTTGAATACAAATGGTCCCTCATAGGTGGGAGTCCATTTTCCCCTGGGATCACCTTATGGTAAGATGACGCGCTTGAATACCAGATTGCCAACTTGGTACACTCTTGCTCGACTTCTCTTGTTGAAGGCTTTGATTATGCTTTTATATATCTATCGCTGGTCGATGCCTCATGAGTTGCTTCTCATCAATCAAGTTTATCTGGTCAAATTGAGTTTGGACCCACTCGCTTTATCTAACTCGCATCCTTCAATACTCCGATCGAGGGTATCCGAACTTGATAGGTAGAACTACTTCAATACCATACACGAGAGAACGGGTTACCTCGTATTGAATGTAACAAGTGATAACAGTGGAGAGAAAATGGAAACATATCATGCCAATCCTTATACGTCAACTGGCTATCTTTTGTATGATCTTCTTAAGATTCTTGTTGGCGATTCACTCCCCATTCATTTTTGGTCGATACGGAGAAAAGTCAGGTTGTTTTATCTTGAACTACGTGCAGTAGTTTGGTAATCATTTTGATCACCTTCTCCCATCAACCAAAACTTCAAACCTTCAAAAATCAACGAAAACGAAAACCACCCAAATCCACTAAATGAGGTGTCATGAATCTAGTAATGGCATTGGTTTAATCTGAAACGCCTAGAACTAGGGTTTCGATGAAGCAAAAGCTTCATGCCCTAACAATGGAAACTCTTAATCCCCTCGCACTATAACTCATGCATGATGGTTCTAAACAATCACAACATCAATATGAACATGAATATATGAATCGAAATATTTTATATTGCATAAACCAAAAGTTTGAGATTCAAGAATTTTACCAAACCGGTGCAACTTGGTTGACACGCTCTGGGCACAGTATAGCTTGATTAAGACTTGGGATCGATAGTTGGTAACTTCAGGATGATGAATGGATGCTTGGTTTTTCTTGAGAGAGACTGGAAATTGATGTTTCGATTTTCCCTAAAACTTGAAAATTTGGAGAATTTCGTGTAGGGTTTTGAGTGCAACAAACCGTGTTCTTTGCATCTAGTTTGTTATGTATATATGAGGAATAAATTAGGTCAAGACTTATGAGAAAATATTTTGCATTGATTGAGAAAATATTTGATTTCCAATCTTTCAATTTTGTATGAAAAGCTTCTTATTTTGCTTCAATCACATGCCATGTATTTCTCGCCACCTTTCATGATCTCTCCTTGACCTCAAGGAACTTAGAAACCAAACCCAACACCTTGACCTTGTCTTGTATTTTTCTTTTATTTAAAATTGAATTTAAATGAAATAATTCAAATATAAATAAAATAAATGAAAGGAGGGCGTGTAATTGAACTTACAGGTTATGGATAATGTTAGAAACAAGTTCAAATCAAAGAAACATGGGCCCATTTGGGAAATTTCCAAGTTTGATCAATACTTTCTTCATGCACTTCTTCAAATTTCCAATTTTGCCCAAGTCATCACTTGCTCAATTTTTATCATTTGAGAGTGTTCTTGGACTTTTTGGAAAGCTTAAGATGTCCTCTATGAATCTTCCATGTTCATGTACACTTCTTTGGAAAACGATGACTTTTTGTTGACTTTTATGAGGACCTATAATATCTTGTCTCATATCTCTTAAATGAAGCATTTTTAGGCAAAGCTTGTGAGATACAAAATTGTAGAGAGAACTCCCCTTCAAAATGAGCTTTGGTCGAAACATTTCTGATAAAGTATGTGAAAATTATTCTTGGTCAAAGTTCTATTGACTTTTTATCAAAAACCCTAATTTAGAAACTTTGACTTTTGACCATTCCTTGAATTTTCTTGATGAATCATGATCAACCCTTGATCAAATGATGAACGTGATTTCAAAATCTTGATGTGGACTAAAATGATAAAGTTTGACTGTATGTTGACCATAGTTGACCTTTTGACTAATACAATGATTTTCAACCATCCGAGCAATCGACTAAGCAAACTTGAGCTAGAGGCTTGAAATCTGACATGGTGATACCTGAGACATACGAGGAGGCATGATGCTTACTTGAGGCATTAGAACTTGATTTTGTCTTGAGAGACGAAACCCTAGTGTGGGTGACTTCTTAGGAGAGGTTCATCTAGTCATCCTCGAGGAACTCTTGAGTATGGAGATGTGTATTGACTTGAAAAATAGGAGGGGAATTTTGGGTATAACACGGTGATAATGGAAGTCAATTATCCGATGTTGAATGGGTTCAAAATAGGTTTGACTAGTTGAATTTGATTTAAGAAAAGAGAATGACTACTTTATGTCATGGTCATTATACCAAAAGAATGAAGAAAGCTTTTGATAAGAAGGTCAAACCTTTGTATTTAGAGAAGGCACTCGTTTCGAAAGATCATTTCTTTAACTCTAATTCAAGAGGAAAGTGGACTCTCAATTATGAAGACCTATATGTCAGAAAGCCTTCTCCTCGTGGTGCATTGATTCTTGAAAGTATGGATGGCAAGGAGTTCCTACATCCTCCGAATGTTGGTGTAGTCAAGAAATACTGCTTAAATAAATAAAAGAATGTTTCGCTAAGTTAAAACCCAAAAGGGTGACTTAGGAAAAAGAGCGCCTCGGTAGACCGAAACCCAGGAAGGCTTGCTAAAAATTAGAGACATAAACATAATAAATCTCCATGTATTGAAAACTCGTAAGGGCGGTCTAGGCAAAAGTTAGGGACTTATATGGCAAGTAACTACATCGACAAGACTTGATCATAGAAGCAATAATCTGCATGGATTATCTTCATACCTCAATTGAAGACTATAATACATGAGTTCAAAGTTGTTAGAGAAAATAATGTTCATTGTTCTTCAATGTACCATTTCCATGTATTTACCATTTTTCAAGACTTTGTAATATATGGAGTCATGCTATTGGCGTACTACCATTCTATCAATAAAATTTGAGCCTTTATCCAATCCCTTGGCAATCTTATTTTATTCATTTATAAAAAATATTCTTTTATTATTGAAAATGCATTTCAGACAAATAGATTTGTTAGAACATACTTATGAAAGTTTTGCATTTAGTGTGTTTACTTCATATGTGAAGCAAAGGGATAACATGGTATTGTCCTAATAACAAACAAGATTGATAATGTTGAAGTTGGTTCCATCGTAACTCTATAACATTTTTTGTTTGAATATGAGATATAAGTGCAAAGCGGTTTGTTCCTGCTGAATGACCCATTTTCCCTAGAAGAATTGATTAGTGTAGCAATCGATGAGACATGGTGACACCCACCGGATGCTTCCATTAGAAATAACCTAGGAATGTTTATGATATGCTTGCTTTTTGAAATTTGATGCGATAAAGAGCTACCCTTGGTCGATGGTTTGTGAAGACTTCATTTTGGCAGAGTGTTGTCCGTGCATTAGCCAACATTCCATGTTGATTCTCAATAAAATGTCCATATGCATCTCACATACATTCATTCATACATTATGCCTAGCTAAACTTTAATTCATTGTTCATTCGCATATGTTGATAATCAAATTATGTTTCATCTTTCTACTTTTTCCATCGATTATCGTGGAAGAATAGAGTCTCGACCCCTCTTTGTAAGTCGTGATTGTTCAAATCACCCTTCCCTAGCTTCATAATGGTTTGAACCTAGTCTCCAAGCAACATTATTACCTTGTTCTTCTTAGACTATGAGCTCTAATGGAGAGCATACGCTTATGTTAGGAAGATCTCATCTCTCCAACAAAGGTGAATCCAAGGAATTCACTTACATTCTCCAGCAATATTGTTATAATCTTTACTAAAAAGCAGTGATAGTCTCTCACCGCAAGCGTATCTGGTCTTCCCAAAGAAGTTTGTTAATGCTAATTTGGCCCTTTTCGCAACCCAACGAGGAATCTCTCGCTATAAATTGACAAGATTTCTCCGTAAAGTTGAAGATTTGTTATGAAAATCTCCAATAAGTGATCTACAAGCTCATTATTGGTTGATCGCCACAATGTGTGTGCGAAGATCTCGTTGTTTCGATATATGGCAACCTTGTCTTTATGGAAAGTAGTTTATCGAAGATCTATTATTTCGATGAATGACAACCTTGTCTTTATGGAAGGTAGTTTATCAAATATTTGTAGTTCTGATGAATGGCAACCTTATCTTTATGGAAGGTAATTTATCCAAAAAAAATTGTTCCGATGAATGGCAAACTTTGTCTTTATGGAAGGTAGTTTATCAAAGATATGTTTTCCTATGAATGGAAACCTTGTCTTTATGGAAGGTAGTTTATCAAAAAAAATTTGTTCTGATGAATGGCAACCTTGTCTTTATGGAAGATAGTTTATCGAAAATTTGTTGTTGCGATAGATGGTAACCTTGTCTGTATGGAAGGTAGTTTATCAAGATATGTTATTTCGGCGAATGGAAACCTTGTCTTTATGGAAGGTAGTTTATCAAGATTTGTTGTTTCGATGAATGGAAACCTTGTCTTTATGGAAGGTAGTTTATCGATTTGATTTGTTCAATGAATGGCAACCTTGTCTTTATGAAAGGTATTTTATCGAAAATTTGTTGTTCCAATGAATGACAACCTTGTCTTTATGGAAGGTAGTTTATCAAGATTAGTTGTTTTCGATATATGGCATCCTTGCCTTTATGGAAGGTAGTTTATCTAGGATTTGTTGTTCCAATGAATGGCAACCATTGTGGAAAGAAGTTTGTCAAAGATCTCGCTTACCGATGAATGGAAACCTAGTCTTTATCAAATGTAGTTTATCAAAGATTTGTTCTCGATGAATGGCAACCTTGTCTTTATGGAAGGTAGTTTATCGAAAATTTGTTGTTCGATGAATGGCAACCTTGTTTTATAGAAGGTTGTTTATCGAAGATTGTTGTTCCGATAGATGGCAGCCTTGTCTTTATGGAAGGTAGTTTATCAAGGATTGGTTCCGAATGGCAACCTTATCATT